>JAPFBE010000938.1:0-19526 GCA_034336665.1 Luscinia megarhynchos | reverse complement strand
AAGGTCAGCTTATTGTCCCTAAAAATCTAAGAGGAAAGTTAAGAAATGTACTAGAGTTTACTAAGGATTATAGTTTTATAAGTATATAATAGTATTTTAGAAGAGTTAGTTAAGAGTTTAACAGAGTTATTTAGGGATTATAATTTTATAAATATATAATACTATTATATAGTATTATATTATTTTATTATTGTATATATTTTATTATAATGTTTTTATTATTATTATTTATTGCCTTATATATTTACTAGTATATGAATTTATATAATATGTTTTAGTTATTTATTATTATATATACTATTTATTATTATTATATAATAGTAGTTTATAGAGCTACAAATACATGAAAAATGTATAGAAAGCAAAAATCTTTTTGTCATCACCCCAAATTTCCCACCCCTGATCCAAGTAGGAAATTGAAAACACTCTCAGGAAATCTCCTGATCTTTACAGCAATCCCAGGTTTACATTTTTCTGGGAAGTGTCCTCTGGAGCTGTGACCAGGCTGGTCTGGATCTGGGAGCAGCACCTCTCAGCAGCAGCACCTGCCCTGCTCAGAGCCGCTCCTTGCCCCCACAGCTTCTCCCCCAGCGATGTGAGCAGCTCCTAGGCTGGCTGAGAGCTGTCCCTGGCAAGCAGCAGAGTCCCTGCCCCAGCACAGTGCCCTGAGCTGCAGGACCCTGCTCTGCAGGACAGCCCTGGGCACCCCTGGCTGCTCTACACAAGAGAGAATCAGAGAATGTACTCACAGAGTCTGCAGGCACTGGGATGTTCCAGCTTTAGGAGATCACTCCAGGAGTTGCAGCTGCCTTGTCCTGCAGCCAGAGGCTTCCTGTGTCAAGGGCTGGGAGTGATTCTGCCCCAGTCACTTCTGAGCTTCTTCCCAGCCCTGACTGAAGCTCTCTGTGCCTCTGTGCTGTGCCTGGGGTGGCTGCAGGCAGTGCCCCAGCCCTGATGGGCTGGGAGAATAGTTGCTCATAAGGAGAAATGTGTTTTTGAAGCTCTTCTTGGTTGCCAGGATCACCCTTTGTGCCAGGAGCCCAGCCCAGCTTAGCAGCACAGACACAGCACAAAGACTTTAATGACCCTCTCAGGGCTTTGGTGCTGCTTACATTAGAATCATACCCTCACTGTATGCTCAAAAACTTCTCAAGATCTCAAAGAGACATTGAAACTTGAAAGTTTCTTAAAGTTTTAATGGCTCAAACTGAGGGACACGACTGACAAATGTCCCCAGGTTCCAGTTAGAACAGAACAATGGAGGCCATAATGATGGGGGGGGGGACAAACAAGGGAAAGGTGTCTCTGATGCTGAGAAAACCTGGATGTGTTTCAGGAATGTACTCACAGAGTCTGCAGGCACTGGGATGTTCCAGCTTTAGGAGATTACTCCAGTAGCTGCAACTTCATTGTCCTGCAGCCAGAGGCTTCCTGTGTCAAGGGCTGGGAGTGATTCTGCCCCAGTCACTTCTGAGCATCTTCACAGCGCTGACTGATTGAAGCTCTCTGTGCCCCTGTGCTGTGCCTGGGGTGGCTGCAGGCAGTGCCCTCAGCCCTGCTGGGCTGTGCACAGGAGATGCTCCTGGGCAGAGCTGTCTCTCTGCAGCGCTGCCCTTGCCAGGAGGTGCCTCTGAGCAAGGAGCCCAGCCCAGCTGAGCAGCACAGACATAGCACAAGGACTTTAATGACCCTGTTGGGGTGTGTGCTAGGGCCGTGAACATCAGTCCCTGAGAGGGAGATGAAGAAACCTCTCAAAAACTCCAAGTCAGAATCAAAGTCCAAAGTTTCTTAAAGTTTTAATGTATCCCACTGTGTGACACAACCGAGAAAATATCCCCAGGTTTCATTTAGAGCAGGAAATTGGAGGCAGAGATGACAGGTGGGGACAAAGAGAAACCAAGTCTTGGTGCCCAGGGGCACAGCAGGGTCTATGCCACCAAGGGCTCTGAGGAGACACCTTGTCCTGAGCCACTGGGAACCTCCTGGCACAGCCCCAGCAAGGCTGGGCACTGTCACCCCTTGTCCTGCCCTCAGCATCCCCCCACATCTCAGTGGCCTCAGGGATCTGCTGGGACCAGTCCCTGGGGAGCTTTGGTCAGGAATGGCCCGGGGGGCTCCTTCATGCTCCCAGGGACTGCAGGTTTTTCAGAGGACTTTGGATTTTGCTTTTGCCTTGGAGTCTCTGAGAGCTTTTTACAATCATGGCCTCCAATTATCTGCTTTAACGAGTCCCTTGAGAGCTTTGTATTGACACTCAGTGGGCCTCATTAATGCTTTGATTTATGCACAGTTTTTTGGATTTTTCTTTCCTCTCTGAGTCTCTGAGAGGTTTTTGATCTTTCATGGCCTCCAGTCCTCTCCTTCAAGGAGTCCATGAGGAGTCTGTGTTGGGGATGGACGTCAGTGGGACCCATTAATGCTTTGAGACACTTCGGGTTTTTCTACTGACTTAGACTTTTGGAAAGGTTTGTGCAATCTCCTCTCAGGTCTTGAGGTTCAATGGCTCAGTTCCAAATCCACCATAGGGCTCACTGGGATCAGGCAAGCCCTGACAAACCAAGGCTTTGCCTTGATTTCCCTCTGGTCCAGTGAAGTTCATTAGGAATATTTTTTCTGTAGTTATGGAGAAATATTTCAAAGAGCTTCTAAGAAATATGTATATCTATTTTAAAGAGTATATTTTATTACTTTTCTATTTGGGGAAGAGGTGATTGCAGCATTCTGTGATTGTTATTGATCCAGGGTCTCTCCTCAGGATGTCTGGCCTGGTGTGAATCTGAGCCTTGAGGTCTGACCCAGTGTGGACAACCTTGCTCCACATTCCCCAACCCCATTCTGTCTGTCCTCACTCATCTGGGACATGCTTTGCTTGGAGAACTGGCTGCACTCAGGCAAACAGGGGTTTTCTGCGTTTTCTTTTTTTCAAGCAATCAAAAAGTCTTGAGTTTCCCTATTACAAACAGACACCCTCCTCAAGTGTATATCAAGATGCCACCATGGATATTTCTATTCCCAATTCAGAACATGCAAGATCTGTTTTAGGCCTTTGGACTCCTTGGTTCCACAAGGCCTTGTTGTGTCACCATGGACTCTTGGTTCTGTGAGATTCTGTGGTGTCACAATGGATGTTTGGTTTCACGGGGCCCCACAGTGTCATAAGGGTTTCCTTTGTTCAAAGTGTGTTGCGTCGTGACCTGGTTCCAGCCCGGCACGGCGGCTCTAACCCCAAGCCACTCGGTCCATGTACTCCAAGACACCAATATGGCACGCAGCAAATTGCGTTTATTGAGGGGTCACTGGGGTTTTTATGGTGGGCTATCCGTGTCATTTCCTTTAGCTCATGTCCGGCCGGGTGTGGCCAGATACAGAGCTAGGATCTGACCACAAGGGGTGGGGGGAAGAAGTGTCCCTGGCTGTCCATCACAACCCGATATCTTCCGTATGCAAATCCACAACTCCCCACACATGTGCCCCACAGTGTCACAGGGGTTTCCTTTTCACTACGGCAGTCAGCAGCAAAGCCCACTGGCAGAGCAAATGCCTGGGAAGAAGGAAGGATGGCAACATTTGGAGTAATGGTTTTTGTCTTCCCGGGGAACAGTGGCATGGGGTGGGGCCCTGCTTTCCTGGAGGTGGCTGAACACCAGCTGCTTATCATAGGGGGAAGAGACAACAACCTCTGTCCATGGAACTACAACAGCAAAGAGGTCAGGCTGAAGGCTGGGCTTAAAAGACTGTTACCACCTAAGGAAACATCAATCTGAGTGGAAAGATGTGTGCTAATGTCTTTACAAAACATTTCATGGGTGAAGACATGAGTGTTAAGGTCTGTGAAATGGGTTGTAATGTTTCTACTGACTTTGGGCAGCAGGTTTGTTGCTGGGACCAGACAGTCCGGCTCCTGAAACCGACAAGGGTCTGTACAAGTCTGAAGTTCTAAACTTTTGGGGGCAAATGCTAGGTTCAAGAGGGAATATGGGGCAAGATGTTCAGGAAGGCTGTGCCTTTCTAGTACCTCAGCCAATGGGAAAAAGAAAGAGGGAAATGTGCAGCCAGAAGTTCAGGATAAAAGGAGTCTGCACCCTCTGAAATCTCAAGACAGAAAACCCTGTGAGTGTATCGACAAGGGGACAGCACTCCTCAAAGGGCAGGGGGGGAGCGGGGGGAGGGAGGGAGCTGCAGTAGCATGCTGTGTCCACAATTGGACAGCACTGTTTGGAGGGGGGGAGGCTGCAGTACGGTTTGCAGTACCAAGCCGTGTCACAAGAGTGCAGCACTGCTTGGAGAAGTAGGGGGCTGCAATTCCAGGTTGTGTCCACAAGAGGGCAGCACACCTTGGGGGAAAGGGGCTGCATTATCATGCTGTGTTCACAAGTGGTCAGCATTGGTCCTGGTGGGTGGGCTGCAGTATCGTGCTGTGTCCACAAGGGGGCAGCTCTGCTCAGGTGGAAAGGCTGCAGTACCGTTCTGTGTCCACAATGGGGCAGCACTCCTCGGGGGAAGGGGGTGCTGCAGTACTGGGCTGTTTGAATAAGTGGGCAGCATTTCTCTGGAGGGAGGTTGCAGTACTGGGCTGTGTCCACAGAGGAGTAGCACTGCTCCGAGGAGGGGGGGCTGCAGTACTGATCAGTGTCCACAAGGAGTCAGCACTTCCGTGGGAGGGAGGTGCACAGAAACAGGTTATTTCCAAAAGGAGTCAACTCTTCTCGGGTGGGGGGGAGCTGCAGTACTGGGTTGTGTCCACAAGGGAGCAGCACTGCTCGGCGGGGGGGCTGCAGTACTGATCTATGTCCACAAGAAGGCAGCACTGCTCATGGGGAGTGACTGCAGTACCATGTTGTTTCCACGAAGGGGCAGCACTTCTTTGGTAGGAGGACTGCAGTATTTGGTTGTGTCCACAAGGAGGCAGCACAGCTTGGTGAGGGGGCTTCAGTATCGAGCTGTGTCCACAACGGGGCAGCAGTGCTCGTGGAGGGGGGGAATGCAGTTCCGAGTTTTGTCCACAAGGGTGCAGGACTGCTCGTGGGGCGGTGGTAGATGCTGTACGATGTTGTGTCCAGAAGTGGACAGCACTGCTTGGAGGTGGGGGCTGCAGTATCTGGTTGTGTCCATAAAAAGGAAGCACTACTTGAAAGGTGAGGGCTGCTGTACTGGGTTATGTCCCCAAGGGGGCAGCACTGCTGGACGAGGGGGCAGCTGCACTACTGTGTTGTGTCCACAAGTGTGCAGCACTGCTCAGAAGGAGGAGGCTGGCTGCAGTACCATGCTGTGTCCACAAGGGGACAGCACTTCCCGAAGGGCAGGGCTGCAGTAGCGGCTTGAGTCCACAAGGGGGAAGCACTACTCAGAATAGGGGGGCTGCACTACTAAGCTGTGTCTACAATGTGGCAGCACTGCGTTTGGAAGGGAGCGGCTGTAGAGCTGAGTTCTGTCCACAAGAGAACAGGACTGCATGGGGGAGGTGGGAGGTGCAGTACTGAGATATGTTTACAAGGAGGGAGCACTGCTTGCGAGGGGGGCGGGGCTGCAGTACCATGCTGTGGCCAAAAGGAAACAGAACTGCTTGGAAGGGGGGCTAAAGTATGGGGTGGTGTCCACAAGGGCGCAGAACTGCTGAGAGGGAGGAGGTTGCTGTGCTATCCTGTGTCCAAAATGGAGCAGCAGTGCTCGGGGTTGGGGTTGCAGTACTGAACTGGGTCCACAAGAGGCCAGAACAGCTAAAGGGGTGGGGAGCTTTAGTACAATGCTGTGTCCAGAACAGGCCAGCATTGGTCGAGGGGTGGAGCTGCAGTACCGAGTTGTGTCCACAAGGGAGCAGCACTGCTCCTAGTGGGGGGGGTGCAGTACCGGTTTTTGCCCACAAAGGAGCAGCACAACTCGGGGGCGGGGGAGGGTGGTGTTCAGTACAATGCTGTGTCCACAAGGCGGCAGCACTTCTCAGAAAAGGGGACAGCAGTACCAGGCTTTGTCCAGAAGGGGGATGCAATACAAGTGGAGGTGGGGGGAGCTGCAGTGCCCACTTTTCTCCCACAAGGGGGAAGGACGGCTCGAGGGGGATGGGGGCTGCAGTACCATGCTATGTCCACAAGCAGACAGCACTATATGGAAGAGCAGGGGATGCTGTCCACAAGGGGACAGCCTTGCTCAGAGGGAGGGACTGCAGTACCAGTTTATGTCTACAAGGGGGAAGAAGGGGGAGGGGGCTATAGTACCATGCTATGTCATCCAGGGAGCAGCACTGCTTGGGGGTATGGGGGGGTCCTGCAGTAATTGGTTGTGTCTGAAAGGGAGAAGAACTCCTCAAGGTAGAGGGAGGGCAGCAACACTGGTTGTGTCCACAAGGGGGCAGGAGCACTCAGGAGGGAGACGGGGGCTGCAATACCTGGTTCTGTCCAGAAGAGAGCAGCACTGCTCTGGGAGAGGGGAACAGTACCATGCTGTGTCCACAAGGGGGCAGCACTCCTCAGAAGGAGGGAGGGTACAGGACCATGCTGTGTCTAAAAGAAGGCAGTACTGATCGGGCCGGGGTGGGGTGTAATGCCAAGTTTTTCCACAAATATGCAGAACTCCTTTGTAGGGGTGGGGTCTGCAGTAGGGCCTTGTGTCCACAAGGGGGCAGCACTGCTCATGGAGGGGGGGCTGCAGTACCATGTTGTGTCAACAATAGGTGGAGCAATGTTGGAGGGGTGAGCCTGCAATATCTGTGTCCACAATGGGACAGCACCACTCCAGGGGGTGTGGTGGCTGCAGTACTGGGTTGTGTCCGCAAAGAGGCAGAGCTGCTCAGAAGGAGGGCACTCCACTACCATGCTGTGTATACAAAAAGGGCAGCACTGCTTTCAAGTGGGGCTGCAGTACTGGGCTGTGTCCACAAAGGGGAAGATTTTTTAGGGGGAGTAGGGGCTGTAATACCAGGTTGTGTCCACAGAGGGGCAGCACTGCTCGGGGGGGGCTGCAGCACCACATTCTCTTTACAAGGCAGAAGCACTGCAATATTTAGTTTTGTCCAAAAGTGTGTTCACCCTGCTTGTGGTGGGCTGCTGTACCACATTGCATCAACAAGTGGGCAGCAATGGGGGGGCTGCAGTACTGGGTTGTGCCTACAAGGGAGACAACACTGCTCTTGGGGGCGGCTGCAGTACCATGCTGTGTCCACAATGGGGCAGCACTGCTTGTGGGGGGGCATGCAGTAGCAGGTTGTGTATGCAAGGGGCAGCACTGCTTAGGGAGGAGGGGGGCTGCAGTATCTGGTTGTGTCCATAAGAGGCAGCGCTTCGGGTGGGGGGGCTTCATGCTGTAGTACATGGCTGTGTCCACAAGGGGACTGCACTGCTCAGAGCAGAGGTGGCTTTGCAGTGCCAGGCTGTGTCCAAAAGGGGGCACCACTGCTCAGAAGGAGGGTGCTGCAAGACCATGTTATGTCCACAAGGAGGAAGCACTGCTCGGGGGAGGGATGCAGTACCACGCTGTGTCCACAAGGGGGCAGCAGTTCTCAGGGTGGGGGGGTGGAATGCTGAGTTTTGCCCACAAGTAGACAGGACTGCTTGGGGGGTTGGTGGCTGTAGTAGCCAGTCATGTTCACAAAATGACAGCACTGCTCACGGGGTTGCTATAGTACCATGCTGTGTCCACAAGGCGCTAGCAATGCTCAAGGAGATGGCTGCAGTACCAAGCTGTGTCCACAAAGGGGCATCACTGCTCGTGGAGGGGGGGCTGCAGTGCCGACTTTTGTCCACTAGGGTGTAAGTCTGCTCTGGAGGGGGTGGGGGCTGCAGTAGCTGGTTGTGTGCACAAGGGTATGCAGCACACGGGAGGACAGAGGCTGCAGTACTATGCTGAGCCCACAAAGAGGTAGCACTGCTCGGGGAGGGGGCGGTGCTACCAGGCTGTGTCCACAAGGAGGCAGCACTGATTGAAAGGGGAGGGGGGCTGCAGTACCAGGCTGTGTCCTCAAAGGGACAGCACCGCTCGGGGGGTGTAGTGGCTGCAGTACCAGGTTGCATCCACAAGGGAGCAGCACTGCTCGCAAGGACGGGGGCTGCAGTACTATGCTATGTCCACAAGGAGGCAGGACTGATTGAAAAGGGGGGGCTGCAGTAATAGGTTGCGTCCAGAATGGGGCAGCACTCTTCAAGGGGCGGGTCTGCAGTATTGGGTTGAGTCTATAATAGAGCAGCACAGTTAGTGGAGGGACAGGAGCTGCAGTTCCGAGTTTCTTTCCACAAGGGGGAAGAACTGCTCGGGAGTGGTGCCTCTGCAGTACCATGCTGTGTCCACAACTCGAGAGCACTGTTCTGATAGAGTATCTGCACTACCAGGTTGTGTACACAAGGGGGCAGCAGTACTCAGAAGTAGGGTGTGCAGTACCATGCTGTGTACACAAAAAAGCAGCACTGATGGTGGGGGGAGGGGTGGGGCTGCAATACTGGACTGGGTCCACAATAGGGCAACACTGCTCAGAAGGAGAGAGATTGCAGTATTGAGTTGTGTCAAAAAGGGAGCAGCACTGCTCAGGAAGGTGGGGGGCTGCAGTACTTGGCTCTTCCCACAAGGGGGCATCACTGTTAAAGGGGTGGAGGTTGCAGTACCATGCTGTGCCCACTAGGAGGCAACTCTGCTCAGAAGGAGGCAGCTGCAGCACCATTCTGTGTCCTCAAGGGGGCAGCACTGCTCGAGTAGGGGCTGCAGCATCGGCTTGTATCCACAAGGGGACAGCACTTCTCGGGGGGAGGGGTTGCACTGCCAGGCTGTGTCCACAATGGGTCAGCACTGCTAGTGGAGGAGGGGGGACTGCAGTGCCGAGTTTTCTTCACAAGGGGGCAGAACTTCTCAGGGGTGGTGGAGGCTGCAGTACTGGGTTGTGTCCACAAAAAGGCAACACCTCTCAGTAAGGGTGTGGCTGCAGTACCGGGTTGGGTCCAAAAGTAGGCATCACTGCTCAAGGGGGGCTGTAGTACCATGCTGTGTCCACAAGGGGGCAGAACTGCTCCAGAATAGGGGTGGCTGCAGTACCATCTTGTGTCCACAAGGCGGCAGCACTGCTCTGGCGGGGTGTCTGCAGTACTGGGTTGTGTCCACAAGGGAGAGCAGTGCCTGGGTGTGGGGGGCTACAGAACCATGCTGTGTCCGTGAGGGGGCAGCACTCCTCAGAAGGGAACCCAGGGGCCATTGTGGCACTCCAGAGCCTCGTTTAACCAGGGAGGCCATTGTGACACTCCAAGGCCTCATTGAATCAGAGACACCGCTGTGACACTCCAGAACCTCATGGCACAAAGAATTTATTGTGGCACAGCTCTAAGGGTTTATTGTGGCACAGCAGGATCCCATGGAATCAATTGTCCATTGTGACAATGCCGATCCCAGGAGATCATGGTGACACTACAGGTGCTCACGGAACCAAGGGCCCATTGTGACAAAACAAGGCCTCATGGAACTGAGGGTCCCTTGTTAAACTGTGTGGCCTCATGGAGCCATGAGCCATTGAGACTGAGGAACTCATGGAAGCAAGAGTCCATTTTTACACTGTGGGACCCTATAGAACCAAGGAGAGCACAGTGACATTGCGGGGCCTCATGGAGTGATGGAGACTATTCTGACACTTTGGGACCCACTGGAACACTAGAGGCCATTACAGCTTGGCAGGGCCTCATGGAACCAAGGGCACTACAGTGACACTGTGCGTCTGCATGGGATTGAGGGTCCATTCTGACACCATGGAACCAAGGATACCATTGTGACACTATGGGGCACCATGCAACCAAAGGTGCATTGTGACACTGCAGGGTCCCATGGATCCAAGGGAACCAAGGGAGCAGGTCTGGTTGGCTTGGCCTGACTGGTCCAACTGCCCTTGGTATGTCGAGGGTCGTTTCCCATGTGTCCCTTAAACACTGGAGCTCTGGGCTTGTTCTTCAAATGGAAAAGAACTGTCCTTTTCCTCCAGGCATCCATGGCCGAAACAGGATTCTGCCTCCAAAATTCCCAATATATATGGATTGCTCCCAGACAAAAAGATGTCATTACCAACAGGCCTGGCTGCCCTTATCTTCCTGAGAGCTTGCTCTCACCTGCCTTCAAATGCTGGGGCCCAGTGGTTTCCTTCATATGGAGAAGAACTGTCCCTCCTGCACAGAAACTCATGGCCAAAATTGGTATTTTCCTCTAAAATTCCTATCTGCAAGAGTTTCTCCACACCAATAGCTGCCAAAACAGACAGGTCTGGCTGGCCTTGGCATCTGGTGGTCTCCCTTAATCTGCCCTGAGACACTCGGTCTCCACGCTTTCCTTCCTATAGGAAAGAACCATCCTTGTCCAGGCACTCATGGCTGAAATCAGAATTCTGCCTCCAAAATTCTGTGTAACCAGGGATTGCTCCCAGACAAAAGCTACCAGGACAGATGGGTCTGGCTGGTCTTGGCCTCTGGTGGCTACTGCTTACCTACCCCTGAAACACCGGGCCTCTATGATTTCCTTCCAGTGGAAAAAAACCAGCCTTCTTCTCCAGATGCCCATGGCTGAAATTGAGATTCCACCTCCAGAAGTCCTATACCAAAGATTGCTCCTACACTAAAGCTGCCATTACAGACAGGTCTGGCTGGCCTTGGCCTCCTGAGGGCTGGCTCTCACCTGCCTTCCAAACACTGGGGCTCGGTGCTTTCCTTTCTGTGGAAAAGAACTGGCCTTCTCCTCTGTGGGGTTAATTCTCCAATGCTCTAGGCACCATTTGTCTGGTTGTGATCGTCTTCTTTAACGAGCCAAGTAGCTAATAGTTGCTATAAAGTTGTTTATTGCAAAGGCACATCAGTCTCAAAAGGCAAAGAGTCACAAGCACAGGTTTTGGTATAGTGCCCCAATTAGAAGTAGAAGTGCTCCTGTCAAGGTCGCAGGAAGCTGATGTTGCTGTGGCAGCTCTGATCTTCTTCGGGTGATGATGATGGCGGTGAGAGAGCAGGAGCAAAAGAAAAAGGCAAAGTGAAGCTAAGTGCAGAAGTGAAGTGAAGTGCTCTTTCCAATGCATAGATTCTTATATAGAAATTTCCCAACAAGCTAAAGACAAAAACTCGAAACACTGCTTCTTAACCTATTAGAATTCTAGTTTTTTAGCATGCTAGGTTATGTATAAACTATGACTATGGTCTATCTTGTTCTATCTGAAAAATGTCAGCAATCTTCTTATTATAGTTTGATTATGTCTAAAACTATGTTCCTGCAGCCTTCACGGAAACACTGGTATCTAGGACTAGGTTTTTCAATCTTCACTAGAACTCACACTTCTACTCTGGCATCTGAGACCTTTTACTCACTAAAAGCATTTAATGCTTATTCCTAATTACTTACTTACTTGCTTACTTATTCTAAAACTTAAACTTACATCTCTACTTTATGTGTGAGTGGCTTAACATATTTCAATCCCTCCAAAGGTTTTAATTCAATCCCTGCACTCTGAATTCTCTCTGAAGAATTCAGAGAAATCTTGACTTACAGACTCCAACACTCTTCCAGGCATAAAAAAAAAACAAAGGGCTGAAATTGGGATTCAACATTCAAAACTTCGAATATCCAAGGGCTGCACCCAGACAAACCTGCCAGGACAGACAGGTCTGTCTGGCCTTGGCCTCTGGTGGCTGCCGCTTATCTGCCCCTGAAACCTGGGGCTCCGTGGTTTCCTTACTGAGGTGACATTTAGATGGTGACACTTTGGGGCCTGGTTAAATGAAGGGGCCATTGTGACACTGCACAGTATCATGAATACAAGGGACCATTGTGACACTGTGGAACCTCATGGAACCAAGGCCATCACTGTGGCACTGCTGGGTCCCATGGTCCCAAGGGGCCGGTGTGAAGTAGCAGGGCCTTGTGGAACCAAGAGGCCATTGCTGCATTACAGGGCCTCGTGCAGCCAAAGGGCTGTTGTGATCCTGCAGGGCACCGTGGATCCATGGAGACCATTGTGACATTGCAAGGCCCTATTGAACCATGGAGACCATTGTGACACTGTGGGGCCTCATGGAACCAAGGGGACATGGAACATAACTCGCTGGTTTCGCTTCCCAAGATCCACCTGACAGGTCCAACTGATGTTGGAATGTTGAGGGCGGCCTCCCATTAGACCCTGGAGCACTTTCCTTCCTATGGAAAAGAATCGTCTTTCACGGTGCCCACAGCCAAAATTGATACTGCCCCTGAAAATTTCCCTTTATGCAAGGATTCTCCCAGACATAAGCTTCCAAGACAGAGAGCTCTGGCTGGTGTTGACCTCTTGTGGTCACTGCTCATTTCAAGGAAGCCCTAAGATAAGTGTTTGAACAGGTTTGACTACTGGAAAATAAGTCTCTTTTGCTCTGAAAAACTCAGATGCTCTTCTGATCATAGGTGCCTTTTCTTTCCCCATTGTGTATTATTAATTAAATAATTTTTTCAGCTAAGTATTATTATTATTCTTATCACTCTAATAATGTTATCTGACACTAAACTCGTCCTCTAAATATGGAATGCCGGTCACGTGTATAAGCAAACACAATGAAGTATCCAGCAGGAATTATTTCTCTCTGTTCCCATCTGTCACATCTCCTCTGGAGCTGGAGGTGCAGCCATGGTGCCCACAGCAGCCCTGGGGCTCTGTGCCCCATGGCCTCCCTGCTGGGCAGCCTCTGCCAGCTCCTGCACAGCCCGTGGCACCTGTGGGCTGCACTGACAGCCCTGCCCCGGGCTCTGCCGGGCTCTGGGCCAGCAGAGAGGCCGGGCAGGGCTGGCCATGGCCGGGAACAGGCCCTGAGCCCCGCAGGAGGATGGAGCTGGGCCACAGCCAAACTCAGCCCAGGGCAAACCTGGGCTCAGCAGCCAGGGCTGGCAAGGGCTGGGGACAGACACTGGCTCTGACAAATGTGCTGGGCCCCCTCCCTGCTCTGTGCATGCCACCAAGGGCACAGAGCAGCCTCCTCTCTGAGTCACTTGCCTGTTTCCAATGCCTTCCCCAGGCACTGGCCCTGCCCCACAAGGCCTGGGCTCAGTCCTGCCCCTGCACACTCAGCCAGGCTGAGATGGACACTGCTGCTTTCTCTGGCAGGCTCTCTCAGGCCAGCCCAGCTCCCTGCAAGCTGTGCCAGCTGCCCTGAGCTCTGGGCAGCACCAAGGGCCTCTCCCCAGCACAGCCCAGCCGGCTCTGGCCCCACAGCTCTGCTCAGGGCAGGGGGCTCTGGGCAGTGGCCCCACGGCCTCAGCCCCTGGCAAGGGCACAGCAGCAGCTGCAGCTCAGACAGGACTCAGCCCCAGCCATGGGCAAGGTGCTTGGCCAAGGCAAAAGGAGGCTCCCTGTGTGCCCTGCTCCCCTCTCCCTGAGCTCCTGAGAGCTCTGCAGCCCCTGCTGCCATCCCATCTGCCCAGGCCAGCACAAGAGCCCCGGCCTTGGGGCCCTGCAGAGCTGCTCCTGCTCCAGGCCCAGGGCCCATCCCAGAGCTGGGGCAGCCACAAAGCTGTGCCCATTTCTGTTCATTCCTGCTCTGATGAGGATGGATCCTCAGCCACTTGGAGGTTGCTGATGGATTTTACTGTTCCAGAGGGCTCTTCTTTCTTGAGCTCTTCAGTTTAGAAATTCAGTAACAAAGGTTCGTAAACATTTCTTCAAAACTCCCAAACAAGAAAAACCTTTGGGAATGATTTAAGTTTCCAATTCCTCTGTGGTTAATTATCACCCTTCAAGGCTGAAAATCAGTAACTTTGTCCTCACCCTCTCCCCAGCATTTCCCTCATCGAACCCCTGGGACTCTTTTGGATCAGGAATGGTGTGGCCAGCAGGACCAGGGCAGTGATTCTTCCCCTGTGGTCAACACTGGTGAGGCAGCACCTCGAGTGCTGTGTCCAGTTCTGGGCCCCCAATTTAGGAAGGACATGGAGGAGCTGGAGCGTGTACTGAGAAAGGCAACAAGGCTGATGAGGGGTCTGGAACACAAGTCCTGTGACTAGTGGCTGGGGGAGCTGGGGATGTTTATCCTGGAGAAGAGGAGGCCCAGTGGAGACCTCATAAGTCTCTATGACTCCCTGACAGGAGGGTGCAGCCAGGGGGTCGGGCTCTTTTCCAAGGAACAGTGAAAGGACAACAGAGCACATCCTTAAGCTGCACGAAGGGAGGTTTAAGCTGGACATTGGAAAATATTCTTAACAAAAAGGGTGATTTGGCATTGGAATGGGCTGCCAAGGGAGGTGGGTGAGTCACCATCCCTGGAAGTGTTTCAGCATAGACTGGATGTGGCACTGAGTGCCATGGTCTGGGTGACAAGGTGGTGTTGGGTCACAGGTTGGACTTGATGCTCTCAAAGGTCTTTTCCAGCCTGGGTGATTCTGTGATGATTGTGACACTGCAGGGCCCTGGGGAAGCAAGGGCCATTGTGACACTGCAGGGCCTCGTGGAACTGAGAGGACCATGGTGACACTGTGTACGACATGGCACCACAGAGCCAAGGGGCCACTGTGACACTGTGGGGCTACATGGCAGCAAGGAGTCCATGGTGACCCTCTGGGTCCTCATGGAACCACAGAGGCCACTGTGACACTGCAGGGCCTTGTGGAGCCAAGGGGCCATTGTAACACTGCAGAACCAAGGAGAGCCTTTTGAGAGCCTGGGCCCCAATGGAATCAAGGGGCCATTGTTCCACTGCAAGGACTCTTGGAACTAAGGGAACAATTGTGACACTGTGGTGCCCCATGGAACCAAGGGTCCCTCATGACACTGCAGGATCTTGAGCCCCACACCCAGACACACCAGCCCAGATGTGCCCCCTGGCCTGTGGTGCCTCTGGCAAGGGAGCAGCACGAGGCACTGCAGGAACCTGCAGACAATTCCTGAAGCACCTGTAGGATGATCCTGCTCCCCAAGGGACGTTCCCATGGTGCCAGCTCAGGAAATGAAATGGGGAGTGGGGCCAGAGAGGAAAGGCAAGCAGGGATGGGCTGTTTGAAGGGGACGGAACGGAGATGGGAAATAGGAAGAAATCTGGACCAGGGAAAAGTAAAGAAAGCAAAGATGAACACAAGGTAAATGCTTAGGGCAGTTTGGGGGTGGCTGCCAGACGGCCCTGGCTCTAAGCAATGATGTCTGCAGTGGGAAAGGAAACTCACAGCTCGTGGGAACAAACTTTCTGCCTGACTGCAGAGGCCACGACAAACCTGAGTGATTTCCCTCCCTCTGAGTCCTGCCTGCCTCTGCCTGGCCACTCAAAGCCTTGGCCTCGATACCAAGAGGTTCAATTCCATTTTTACTGTGCCTGTGAACTTTTAACACAGGAACAGTCCATGCAGGGGCTGCTTTCCCAGCAGTGGCCGTTGATAGGCAATATGAAGGCATCCAGCTCAAGGGGGCAGTGATAGAAAAACAAGGACTGAACCTGGGAACTTGGAGTGGGTTTTATGGAAATGGGCAAATTTTAATATACATGTATTGACTGAATATAAGAAAAACACTTGTAGAATATTGTATTCATGTTAGGTTAGGTGTTATCCCACATTGGACCTGAGGCCTGAAAAACTGATGCTCTTTTTAACATCAAATTCATGTTAAGGAGTCTTAGTCTGATATTTGGAGATTTGGTGACAGCAGGGCCTCACAGAACTAAGGAGTCAACTGTGACAGTATGGAAACTCAAGGAACAAAGGGGCCTTTTGACTCTGTGGGAGCTCATGTAACCAAAATCCATTTTGACAGAGTGAGATCACGTGGAACTGATGGTCCATTGTGACACTACAGATCCAAGGAGACAATTATAACACTGAGGAGCCTCTTGGAACCAAAAATACATTTTGACAGAGAAAGGCCTCATGGAACCAATGGTCCATTGTTATACTGCACATCCAAGGAGGCCATGGTGACACTGTGGAACCTCCTGCAGCCATGGGTGCATTGTGACACTGCAGGGCCTCACAGAACCAGGATTGGAGGAGCCAACGTGAGCCCAATCCCGAGAAGGGCTGGAAGGAGGATCTGAGGAACTCCAGGCCTGCCACCCTGACCTTGGTGCCCAGCAAGGTAATGGAACAGATCAACTTGAATGCCATCACAGGGCACCTGCAGGATGGCTGAGGGAGCAGAGCCAGCCAGGGTGGATTTCAATATCTGCATTGATGATCTGGATGAGAGCATTGAGTGCACCATCAGCAAATGTGGAGATGACACCAAGCTGGGTGTGAGTGTGGATGTGCTGGAGGGTAGGAGGGCACTGCAGAGGGACCTGGACAGGCTGGATCCAGGGCCCAAATCCAACAAGGTGAGGTTTAACAAGACCAATTGCTGGGTCCTGCACTTTGGCCACAACAACCCCTGCAGTGCTACAGGCTGGAGACAGAGTGGCTGGACAGCGGCCAGGCAGAAAGGGACCTGAGGGAACTGATGGACAGCAGGCTGGACATGAGCCAGCAGTGTGCCCAGGTGGCCAAGAAGGCCAATGGCTCCTGGCCTGGATCAGGAATGGTGTGGCCAGCAGGAGCAGGGCAGTGATTCTTCCCTGTGCTCGGCACTGGTTGGGCAGCACCTCAAGTGCTGTGACCAGATCTGGGCCCCCTAATTTAGGAAGGACATGGAGGGGCTGGAGCGTGTCCAGAGAAGGGCAACAAGGCTGGAGAGGGCTCTGGAACATCAGTCCTGTGAGGAGTGGCTGAAGGGGCTGCATTGTTTATCCTGGAGAAGAGGAAGCTCAAGGGAGACATCATCACTGTCTACAAATCTCTGACAGGAGGGTGCAGCCAGGGGTGGGTTCAGGCTCTTCTCCTGGGCAACACAATCTTAACCTGCATAATGGGACATTTAGGTTGGACATTAAGAAATATTCTTAACGAAAAGGGTGATTGGGCATTGGAATGGGCTGCCCAGGGAGGTAGGTGAGTCACCGTCCCTGGAACTGTTTCAGGAAAGACTGGATGTGGCACTCGGTGCCATGGTCTACCTAAAAAGGTGGTGTTGGGTCAGAGGTTAAACTTGATGCTTTCAAAGGTCTTTTCAGGCTGGGTGATTCTGAGAAGACTGTGACACTGCAAAGCCTTGTGGAACCAAGGGGCCAGTGCTGTTTCTCAAGGACTGATGGAATAAAGGAAACATGATTGACTCTGTGGCATCCCTGGGGACCAAGGGCCATTGTGACACTGTGGAACCAAGGAGAGCATTGCTGCACTGCGAGACCTCATGGAACCAAGGATCCATTGTGACACTGCATCGCCTTGAGGGGCAAAAGCATCAATGTGACACTGCGGGACCCGAGGATCCAAGGGACTTTGTGACACCAAGTGGTCCCATGGAACCAAATGGACACTGTGACACTGGGAGGTCTCATGTAATCATGGAGACCATTGTGGCACTTCAGGGCCTCCTGGAGTCTCGGTGACACCAAATTTGCTGGGAGTGTGGATCTGCTGGAGAGTAGGAGGGCTTTGCACAGGGACCTGGACAGGTTGGATCCAGGGCCCAAATCCAAAAGGTGAGGTTTAAGACCAAGAGCCAGGTCCTACACTCAGACCAGAACAACCCCTGAGTGCTACAGGCAGGGGACAGAGTGGCTGAACAGCGGCCAGGCAGAAAGAGACCTGGGGACACTGATGGACAGCAGGCTGGACAGGAGCCAGCAGTGTGCCCAGTGGCCAAGAAGACCAATGTCTCCTGGTCTGGATCAGGAATGGTGTGGCCAGCAGGAGCAGGGCAGTGATTCTTCCCCTGTGCTCAGCACTGGTTGGGCAGCACCTCGAGTGCTGTGACCAGATCTGGGCCCTCCAATTTAGAAAGGACATGGAGGGGCTGGAGCGTGTCCAGAGAAGGGCAACAAGGCTGGTGAGTGGACTGGAACACAAGTTCTGTGAGGAGTGGCTGAGGGAGCTGGGGATGTTTATCCTGGAGAAGAGGAGGCTCAAAGGAGACAAGGTGATTTCAGGGCACAGGTTGGACTTGATGATCTCCAAGCTCGTTTCCAGCCTGGCTGGTTCTGTGACTCTCTGAAACCACCAGGGAGCAGTTCCAGGATAAGCCCTGGGATTCCTCTTCACAGGGTCCAGCAGCCCAGGTCCCTCAGCTTCTCCACACAGCCCCAAAGCCCATCCTGTCAGTCCTGCAGAGCCTCTCCAGCCCCTCCTCACTACCCAGAACAGGGAGCCCCACACCCAGACACACCAGCCCAGATGTGTCCCCTGGCCTGTGGTGCCTCTGGCAAGGGAGCAGCACGAGGCACTGCAGGAGCCTGCAGAGAATTCCTGAAGCACTTGTAGGATGATCCTGCTCCCCAAGGGATGTTCCCATTGTGGCAACTCAGGAACAGAAATGGGGAGTGGAGCCAGAGAGAAAAGCAAACAGGGATGGGCTGTTTGCAGGGGAGGGAACAGGGCTGGGCAAGAGGAAGAAATTTTTACGAGGAAGAATATAGAAGTCAAAGGTGAAGCAAATGAAATTCTCAGGGCAGTTTAATGGTGGCTGCCAGGCAGCCCTGGCTCTGTGCAACAACATCTGCAGTGGGATAGGAAACTCACAGCTCATGGGAACCAAACTTCAGAGGCCTCCACAAAAAACCTGAGTTGTTTCCCCACCCGTGCCCCAGCCTGTGCTGGCCCCAGTTGTGATGGCATTTGTGTTCACTCAGCTCCATCTCCCCACACCAGGATTATACTGTGCTAGCACTGATCTGCCCGGAGCTCTGCACACAGCCATTGCTCCTGGTGGTCCAGAGAAGGAAACAAAAGGGCAGTTTCTGGAGAAAAGTTTGATGGAGATCCTTTAGTTAATTTAAAGCCAGTGAGAGTGCCGCTCCTCATTGACAGAGTTTATGGTCACAGGGAAGGTGGAGAACAGCAAAATGGGAAATGGCACAAAGAATTATATTTTTGTGGATAATGTTAAATTAAAAAAAAGTAGATCAAAGAAAAAAAAGCTCGAAAATGAAACCAACAACAAATATCAAAGATGAATTTTATTACAAGTGATTTTCAGAAATTTGCCAGCACTTTAATGTTCCTGAAACCGCCCAGTCATCAGTCTCCACACTGCAGGCTTGAGCTCCTGGTTCCTCAGGCTGTAGATGAGGGGGTTCAGGGCTGGAGGCACCACTGAGTACAGAACTGACACTGCCAGATCCAGGGATGGGAAGAAGATGGAAGGGGGCTTTAGGTAAGAAAATGTGGCAGTAATGACGAAAAGGGAGACAACAGCCAGGTGAGGGAGGCAGGTGGAAAAGGCTTTGTGCTGTCCCTGCTCAGAGGGGATCCTCAGCACAGCCCTGAAGATCTGAACATAGGAGAAAACAATGAACACAAAACAGCCAAATACCAAACAAACACTGATAGCAATGAGCCCAAGTTCCCTGAGGTAGGATTTGGAGCAGGAGAGTTTGAGGATCTGGGGTACTTCACAGTAGAACTGGCCCAGGGCATTGCCATGGCACAGGGGAAGGGAAAATGTATTGGCTGTGTGCATGAGAGCATTGAGAAAGCCACTGGTCCAGGCAGCTGCTGCCATGTGGGCACAAGCTCTGCTGCCCAGGAGGGTCCCGTAGTGCAGGGGTTTG
>JAPFBE010000094.1:155000-158492 GCA_034336665.1 Luscinia megarhynchos | reverse complement strand
CTAACTCCTAAACTCCTAACTCCCAAACCTCTGACACTTAACTCCTAACCTCCTAACTCAAACCTTAACTATAACTCTAACCTCACTAACACCTAACTCCTAACCTTAAACCTAACTCCCAAACTCCTGACCCTAACTTTAACTCCTAAAACCTCTCAACTAACTCCTGAACTCCTAACCTTTAACTCCCTATACTTCTAACCCTGCACTACAATCTAACCCTAACTCCTAACTCCCTAATTTCTAACTTTTAACCCTCACCCTAACTCCTTAAACTCTAACTCCTAACCCTAACTCCTTAAACTCTAACCTCCTAACCCTTAACTCCTAACTCCTAACCTAACTCCTTTTAACTCTAACTCCTAACTCCTAATTTCTAACCCTAAACACTAACTCCTAACTCCTAACTCCTAACCTCCTAACCTCTAACTCCTTATTTCACCTTAACACTAACTCCTAACCTCTAACACCTATACCCTAACTCCTAACTCCTAACCTCCTGGACCTCTGCATGCTACCACGCTGGGCCCGGGTCACCTGCATACCTCAGGGAAACAGACACTTTCTGCACACTCCACGGTCGTCGCCTAACTCCTCCTAACACTCACACGAGGCACCTCAGACACTCTAGCCTGCTCACTCCATTTGCTGGCAGGCTAGCTGCCAAACACCTAGCTAACTCCTTTGACACTTCTGCATCGCCACTCCACGGTGGGCCGGGCCATTCTGCACACCCAGAGGCCTCTAGACCCTAACTTTATTTAACTCCTAACTCCTTACCAGAATCCCTAACCCTAAACCCTAACCATAACTCCTATCCCTAACACTAGCACCTTAACCCTAACCTTTAAACCTCCTAACCCTAACCCTAACCTCAAACCTAAACCCTGCACTCCTTAACCTCTAACTCCTAACTCCTAACCCCTAACCCCTAAGCTTCAATCCAACCCTGACCTCTAAACCTTAAACTCCTAACCCTAAACTCTAACTCCTGAAACTAACGCTCAACTCCTAAAACTCTAACTCCCTAACTCCTAACCCTAAACTCCTAACTCCTAACATTAGCTCTAACTCCTAACCCTAACTCCTAACTCCTAACTCCTAACTCCTAACCCTAACCTTTAACCCTTAACCCTAACTCTAACCTCCTAACTCCTAACTCTTAACTCCCTAACTCCTAACCCTAATCCCCTAACTCCTAACCCTAAACTCTAACCCTAACTCCTAACTCCTAACTCCTCAAACCCTAACTCCTAACACTCTAACCTCTAACTATAAACCCTAACTCCTAACCCTAACTCCCTAACTCTAAACTCTAAACTCCTAACCCTAAACTCTAATCCCTAACTCCTAACTCCTAAACCCTTAAACTCTAACTCCTAACTATCCAACTCCTAACCCTAACTCCTAACCTCTAACTCCTAACTCCTAACCATAACTCCTAACTTTAACTCCTAACCCTAACCTTAACTCCTCAACCCTAACCTCTAACCTCTAACTCCTAACCCTAGTTAACCCTAACCCTAACCCTAACCTTCCTAACTCCTAACCCTAACTCCTAACCTCTAATGTCCTAACCTCCTAACCCTAAACTCTAACTCCTAACCCTAACTCCCTAACCTCTAACTCCTAACTCCTAAACACTAACCTCTAACACCTAACTCCTAACTCCTAACCCCTACCCCTACTCCCAACCTAAACCTAACCCTAACCCTCTAACTCCTAACCCTAACCCTCAAACCCTTAACCCCTAACTCCTAACTCCTAACCCTAACCCTAAACCTTAACCCCTAACTCCTAAACCCTAACCCTAACCCTAACTCCTAACTCCTAACGCTAATCCCTAAACCCTAACCCTAAACCTTTCAACTCCTAACTTCTTAACCCTAAACCCCTAACCCTAACTCCTAACTTCTACATTAACTCCTAACCCTAATCACTCAGCCCTAACGCCTAACACCTCAAACCTAACCCTCATACCCTAACCTCTATAGTCCTATATCCTACTCTACTACCTCCTAAGCTAACCTCTAACCCTAAACCTAACTCCTAAACTAACCCTAACTCCTAACTCCTAACCCTAACTTCAAACCCTCTCAACTCCTAACCCTAACTCCTAACCCTAACTCCTAACCTAAACCCTAACTCCTTAACCCTAACCCTAACTCCTAACTCCTAACCCTAACCCTAACCCTAATTCCTAAGCCCTAATCCTAACCCTAACTCCTAACACTCTAACTCTAACTCCTAAACTCTAACTCCTAACTCTAACCTCTAACTCCTAAAGCTTTCAACTCCTAACCCTAACTCCTAACTCCTAACACAAACTCCTAACTCCTGGACTTTAACTCCTAATCCCTAACTCTAACTCCTAAACCCTAACTCTAACTCTAAACATCTAACTCCTAACTAACTCCTAACCCTAACTCCTAACTCCTAACTCCTACTCCTAAACTCTAACATCTGACCCAAACCTAACCCTAACTCCTAACTCCTAACTCCCTAACCCTAACTCCTAACTCCTAACCCTAAACTCTAACTCCTAACTCCTAACTCTAATTTTAACTCCTAACTCCTAACCTTAACCCTCAACTAACCATAACTCCTAACCCTAACCCTAACTCCTAACCCTCTAACTCCTAACTCCTAACTCCTAACCCTAACTCCTAACTCCTAACCCTAACCCTTAACCCTAACCCTAATCCCCTAACTCCTAACTCCTAACTCCTAACCCTAACTCCTAATCTTTCACCCTAACCCCTAATCTCCTAACTCCTAACCTCTAACTCCTAACCCTAACCCCTAATGACTCTAACCTCTAACCCTAACCCTAACTCCTAACACTCTAACTCCTAACCCTAACCCTAACTCCTAACTCCTAACCCTAACTGTTAACTCCTAACCCTAACTCCTAACTCCCTAACCCCTAACTCCTAACCCCTAACCCTAAACCCTAAACCTAACCCTAACTCCTAACTCCTAAACCCTAACTCCTAACCCTAACCCCTAACTCCTAACTCCTAACTCCTAACCTCCTAACCATAACTCCTAAACCCTAACCCTAACCCCTAACTCCTAACTCCTAACCCTAACTCCTAACTCCCTAACCCTAACCCTAACCCTAACCCCTAACCCCTAACTCCTAACCCTAACCCCTAACTCCTAACCCTAACCCCTAACCTCCTAACTCCTAACTCCTAACCCTAACTCCTAACTCTAACGCTAACTCCTAACCCTAACCCTAACTCCTAACCCTAACTCCTAACCCTTAACCCTAACCCTAACCTACTAACCCTAACTCCTAACCTCTAACTCCTAACCCTAACTCCTAACTCCGTTTAACCCTAACCCTAACCCTAACCTTAACTCCTAACCTTAACTCCTAACTCCCTAACCTTAACTCCTAACCCCTAACTATAACTCTCTACCTCTAAACTCTAACCCCTAACTCTTTAAACTCCTAACTCCCAAACTCCTGACCCTAACTCCTAA
>JAPFBE010000094.1:0-142500 GCA_034336665.1 Luscinia megarhynchos | reverse complement strand
TAACTCCTAACTCCTAACTCCTAACTCCTAACTCTAACTCCTAACTCTCCTAACCCTAACTCCTAACCCCTAACCCCTAACCCCTAACTCCTAACTCCTAACTCCTAACTCCTAACTCCTAACCCCTAACCCTAACTCCTAACTCCTAACTCCTAACTCCTAACCCCTAACCCTAACTCCTAACTCCTAACCCCTAACTCCCTAACTCCTAAACTCCTAACCCCTAACTCCTAACTCCTAACTCCTAACTCCTAACCCTAACCCTAACTCCTAACTCTAACTCCTAACTCCCTAACTCCTAACTCCTAACTCTAACCCTAACTCCCTAACCCCTAACCCCTAACTCCTAACCCCTAACCCTAAACTCTCTAACCCCTAACTCCCTAACTCCTAACTCCTAACCCTAACTCCCTAACTCCTAACTCCTAACTCCTAACTCCTAACTCCTAACCCCTAACTCCTAACTCCTAACCCTAACTCTCCTAACTCCTAACTCCTAACTCCTAACCCTAACTCCCCTAACTCTAACTCCTAACCCTAACCCTAACCCCTAACCCTAACCCTAACTCCTAACCCCTAACTCCTAACCCTAACTCCTAACTCCTAACTCTAACCCTAACTCCTAACTCTAACTCTAACTCCTAACTCCTAACCCTCTAAACTTAACTCTAACTCCTAACTCCCTAACCCCTAACTCTACTAACTCCTAACTCCTAACCCCTAACCCTAACCCCTAACTCCCTAACTCCTAACCCCTAACTCCCTAACCCCTAACCCTAAACTCTCTAACCCTCTAACTCCCTAACCCTCTAACTCCTAACTCCTAACCCTAACCCCTAACTCCTAACTCCTAACTCCCTAACTCCTAAACTTCTAACTCCCTAACTCCTAACTCCTAACCCTTCCTAACCCTAACCTTAACTCCTAACTCCTAACTCCTAACCTTCCCTAACTCCTAACTCCTAACTCCTAACTCCTAACTCTAACTCCTAACCTCTAACTCCTAACCTCTAACCCTAACTCCCTAACTCCTAACTCCCTAACTCCTAACTCCTAACTCCTAACCCTAACTCCTAACTCCTGAAACTCCTAACTCTCTAACTCCTAACTCCTAACTCCCTAACCTCTAACTCCTAACTCCTAACTCCTAACCCTAACTCCCTAACTCCTAACTCCTAACCTAACTCCTAACTCCTAACTCCCTAACCTCTAACCCTAACTCCTAACCTCCTAACTCCTAACCTCTCTAACTCCCTAACCCCTAACTCCTAACTCCTAACCCTCCCTAACTCCCTAACCCTAACTCCTAACTCCCTAACCCTAACCCTAACCCTAACCCTAACCCCTAACCCCAACTCCTAACCCTAACTCCTAACTCCTAACTCCCTAACTCCCTAACTCCTAACTCCTAACCCTAACCCTCAACTCCTAACCCCTAACCCTAACTCCCTAACCCTAACCCTAACTCCTAACCCCTAACTCCTAACCCCTAACTCCTAACTCTAACCTTTAACTCCTAACCCCTAACCCCTAACCCTAACCCTCCTAACTCCTAACCTCTAACTCCTAACTCCTAACTCCTAACCCCTAACTCCCTAACCCTAACTCTAACTCCTAACTCCTAACTCCTAACTCCCCTAACTCCTAACTCCTAACCTCTAACCCCTAACTCCTAACCCTAACTCCCTAACCCTCTAACTCCCTAACCCTAACCCCTAACTCCTAACTCCTAACCCTCTAACTCCTAACCCTAACCCTAACTCCTAACCCTAACCCCTAACTCCCTAACTCCCTAACCCTAACTCCTAACTCCTAACTCTAACTCCCTAACCCTAACTCCTAACTCCTAACTCCTAACCCTAACTCCTAACCCCTAACTCCCTAACTCCTAACTCCTAACTCCTAACCCTAACTCCTAACCCCTAACTCCTAACTCCTAACCCCTAACCCTAAACCCCCTAACTCCTAACCCCTAACTCCCTAACCCCTAACTCCTAACTCCTAACCCCTAACTCCTAACCCTAACCTCTAACTCCTAACTCCTACAACTCTAACTCCTAACCCTAACTCCCTAACCCTAACCCCTAACCCCTAACCCTAACCCCTAACTCCTAACTCCTAACTCCTAACCCCTAACTCCTAACTCCCTAACCCCTAACTCTCTAACTCCCTAACCCCTAACTCCTAACTCCTAACTCCCTAACTCCTAACTCCTAACCCCTAACCCTAACTCCCTAACCCTAACCCCTAACTCCTAACTCCTAACTCCTAACTCTTAACCCTTAACTCCTAACTCCTAACTCCCTAACTCCTAACTCCTAACTCCTAACCTAACTCCTAACCTGACACTTAACTCCTAACCTCCTAACTCCTAACTCTAACCCTTTAACCCCTAACCTCCTAACCCTAACACTCCTAACTCCTAACTCCTAACTCTAACCCCTTAACCCCTAACCCTAACTCCTAACTCCTAACTCCTAACTCCCCTAACTCCTAACCCTGACACCCCTAACCCCTAACTCCTAACTCCTAACCTAACCCCTAACCTTAACCCCTAACCCCTAAACTCCTAACCCCTAACCCTAACTCCTAACTCTAACCCTAACTCTCTAACTCCTAACCCCTAACTCCTTAACCTTTAAACTCCTAACCCTCAACTCCTAACTCCTTAACTCCCTAACCCCTAACCCCTAACCCTAACCCCTAACCCTAACTCCCTAACCCTAACTCCCTAACCTAGCAACCCCCAACTCCTAACTAAACCCTAACCCTAACTCCCTAACCTCCTAACCCTGTCCACACTCCTAACTCTGACACCCCTAACCCTAACTCTGACACCTCTAACCCGACACTCCAAACCCAAACCCGAGCACTCCTAACCCTAACACTCTAACCTGACACCCCAACTCCTAACCCTACTCTAACTCTCACTCCTAACCCCTCACCCTCTAACTCCGACTCAGTAAAACCCTAACACCCTTAAACCGTATCACCCTTAAACCCTAACACCGTGTGTGTGGGGATGTGGATTTTGTGCGGGTCTGTAAGCGGGGCTAGCGTGGCAGGGGGCAGGAGGGGCACGGGTCTCTTGGCAGGTCAGTGAGGAGATCCCCCTAATACAAGGGCACATCCTAAAACACACAAACAGCAATGGATGCTCAGAGTTGCACCAGAAATTGAGACCTCAGCAAAACAGCTGGTTATGTACACAGGTCCCTGCTCACCTTGCCCACTTCAACTCGGCTGCAGATATCCAGCTTCGATTCCTATGAAGAAAAGACAAAGAAAAGTACTGTAACACACTCATCATTTACTCTTCCCCCTGCAAAGGCAACTGTGACTGACCTCCTCGGGCGAAGCTCCTTCAGCCGGGATGAGCCATTTGCTTCAGATTGGATCCATTTGCATCTGAAAGGAAGGTAGGACAGAAGTCAAAGCCCTGCAGGGTAACTTAACACCTGCAGACATCTTGGCTCAACCTGCATATATCTTCTAGAGTCCAACTACACCCACATTACAAATTGCAAGTCACTAGGATCGGTCCTTTCGCAACCTCACCAGGACTATTCAGCAGGGTAGAGCAGCTCCGGGACAAATATGTGCAGGCACCCGTGACACAGGACATGACAAATGAGGGCATGACGCTAGGGGAGGTTAAAGAACCTTCAGTCAGAAAAAAGACTGAGAAGACAAAGGGAATGCAAAATGAGATGACCTAAGAGAGTCATAGTGAGCTGACAGGGCTGGAAAAAGTTGCTAGGGAAGTATTTATTCCAAGAACCGCAGAGACTGATGCCCGAGAATCTTCTCTCGGTCTTCACATTCTTCTGAGTCCTAATCAGTTCTAATGGAGCCCGCTTTGTATCTTATGTAGATTTCCAAATAGTTTGAGTTTTAGCAGGCAGAAGCCCCATTTCATTCATTGGGTAATGGGTACAAACAGGGGCCTATTTCTCTGTGAAATACAGCTCGCTTTCACCACTTTTGCAATGTCACTTTAGAGCTGGTGTTTGGAATTCAAAGAACAGCCAGGATTCTAAATGTTTCCAGATTGTGTCTGTGACATTTTGAACTGTTTGGAATTTAGCAGGCAGAAGCCCCGTTTCATTCACTGGGCATGGGAGAAAAATATTGTCTCTGTTCCCTGAGTAACAAAAAATCTCACCCGACTTTCATAATGTCAATTTAGAGTAGGTGTTTGGTACCCAAGAACACACATGTTTCTACATGGCGCAGATTCCGCCTAGGAGAAATCCTGACGGTTCGAATTTTAGCAGGCGGAAGCCCAGTCTCAGACACGGGGCTCTGGACATTAATGGTGCCATATTTCCTCATGAATCAAACATTTCACCTCGAGTTTTGTAATGTCGGTTTAGAAGATCCTTATGGCACTCCAAGAGCAGCCAGGGTTCTAAATGTCGGCAGCTTGGATCTGAGAGATATTGTGATCCGCTCAAAAGTTTAGGAGGCGGAAGCCAGATCCCAGCCACAGAACTCTAAACACAAACTGTGGCTTCTTTTCCCTGTGAAGCAAAAACTCACTCTCCCATTTTTTTTGATATCAGTAGGGAGGAGTCGTTGGGCACTCCATACACAGTCAATATCTAAGCTGCCGGTAGCTGGGATCTGGCAGACATCCCAACCGCTTTGAATTTTAGCAGGCGGAAGCTCAGTCCAGCCACAGGGCCCTGGACAGGAACGTTGGCCTTTTTCCTCTACAACAAAACTCACCTTGCCAGATTCCTGATACCGGTTTGGAGGAAGTGTTTGTCACTCCAAATGCAGCCAAGGGATGCAAGTGGTGGCAGCTTGGATCTGGGAGATATCCTGATCCGCTCCGAATCATAGCAGGCAGAAGCCATCTCCGGCTACGGACCCTAAATACAAAGTGTGGCCTCTTTTCCTTTTGAAACAAAACTCATGCTCCAGTTTCCTAATATCAGTTTGGAGGAGGCATGGGGAAACGATGAACAGCCAGGGTTCTAAGTGGTGTCACCTTCCGCCTTGGAGAAATCCTGGTTTGTTCCGAATTTTAGCTGCAGAACTGGTCTCGGCAGAGGCCCGTGGAAAAGAATGGTGGCCCTTTTCCCTCTGGAAAAACCTCAAACCCCAATTATCTTATACCAGTTTGCAGAAGGCATTTGTCAAACCAAATGCAGCCAAGGTTCTAGGTGGTTGAAGTTTATGGCTGGGAGAAATCCTGATCTGTTCGGCATTTTAGCAGGCGGAAGCCCGGTGCCAGCCCCAGGGCCGTGGATAAGAACATTGTCCCTTTTCCCTGTGAAAACACCTCACCCTCCCAGATTCCTGATATAGCTTTAAAGGAGATATTTTGTGTTGCTCGGGGCCTCGGATTTCTGTGGAAATCCTCTGCCGGGTTGCCTTCGACACTCTCAGCAATCCTCTCGAAATGCCACCTCACTCCCCTTGACACCCCCTCGCATTTTCCTACGCAAACAATTCTCGTGTCCCCTCTAAATTACCCTGGGTTTTCAGCTAAATGAATGGCCCGACCTGTGCCCACTGCCTGTGATTCACCCAACCAAAATTGAGAGCAGATGTTGCTAGGGCTTTAGGAACCTGAAAGAACTTTAAAGTAAAAGAAGTCACCTTTTTCTTCTGTTTTTTCTTCTTTCAGATGCTGGCCTTGGCTCTGCAGATGTGTGCTGAGCTCTCACCGCGTGCAGGGGACTGTCAGGCCTGAATGACTGTGAGTTGGTGTTCTCACTGGGGAATCAGAAATTATTATTAATTACACCACAGATATGCTTTGTGAAATCTTTCCCTTGCTGGTACTGCCTTTCTTTCTGCCTTTGAATTTACAGCTGTTCCCTGATGCCATTTCCCTGCCTCACCTCGGTGCAGTTCCTAACTGGGCAAAACTGGGTTAACTTAAGGGGAGCAGGGGTGACATTTTTAGCTGGATTTTTCTAAAATTTCTAATGATACTGAAATAATTTCCAGTTATCTAGTGAGAATAACGTGAACTCGCAGCCATAGAGTCACTGAGGGAAATCTGACACAGTATTAATAAGTAACCTTTCCTGGGGGCAGCCATCACCCCAATCCTCCAGCCTTGGCAAATTTTTGCAGTGAATGGACCCATGTTCTAATCCTTAAGCTAAATTTCTGACAGCTTTTGTTAGAAAGATACTGGACAGTAAATTGTACAACAATTAAAAATTGCACAAAGAATAACAGGCCCAGCCAAACCCAACCACCCCCATCGCTGCTCCATCTTAATTTTGGGAGAAATAGCTATAGAGTTTATAAATACTCTCCTTCCATACTATTCAGTCCTTTGCTGCACATCCCCAGAAAGGATTTACTCCACCTTTTGTTCCTGACAGCACCTCTCTCCAGCACAAATCCCATTGGTCAGAGACAGAGACGGAGCAGACCTAAGGCAATGGTTCGGGCGGCACCTGAAATTCCGAGCTCCCTGTTCCCTGAATGCTTCTTCCGAGCTGCGGGCGATCTCGGCCGGCCCAGACTCTCTGTCCTCAAGAGGAAATGCAGCCTGATGGGACACGGCTCTGGCACCCCATTTCCTCTTGCTGGAAAGCCCCAGGTAAACGTAGTCCCTCAGTCCTTGCATCCCTGAACGCCAGGAGAGCTGGCATTTCACCCAGATTCCCTAGGAAGCTACTCCCAGTAGGAAGGAAAAGAGGAACCCAGCATCCCTCTGACATACCCAACAGCATGGGCAGGACCAGGAGCTTTCTGGAGCAGACCCTGATGCTGAAGCTCTTGGCTTTGGCTGCTCAAACACCACAGCTTTTGGCAAAGATGGGAGCAGTGTAATGATTTTTCCTGTCCTGAAAGAGAGCAGGAAAAGAAAATGAAGTTCCCTGCAGAAGTCAAAGAATCCCGCTTTCACATTTCTGCTCTGATTGCTCACTATAGATTTTACCCGGTTACACCGATTCAAATACAAAAGTGCCTTTTCCCAGCATTTTTATTCCAAACTATTTCAGACTTTAAAAGGATGCTCATTTTTCTTATTGCATTCTTTGCTTAATTTTAACAACCATTTTCATCCCAGACCCTGCTTGTCAGTTATTCAATCCTTTACCACTGGACTTTAAGTAAAGGGACACGCTGGGTGCTGCATTGCAAGAAATTCCAAAGAGAATCCCCTCCAAAACCTGACAGAGAATGGTTTGGAGGCGCCCAGAACGCAGACAGCTAGTCGTGCCTTGTCAGGCCACACCGATTCTGTCACATCCACCTGAGCTGTGCAGGTGTGGCAAAGCCTCTCCTTCCTCCTAGGCAATCGATGTCTGAGACGACAGATGTCCATCTGGGGCAGCACCTGAAAACAACGTGGAAAGGCAAATGATAATGTTTTCTGTCAGAAAATGAGTAATAATAATAATAATAACAATCAGAACTTTATGGACAAATTTAGTAACATCATTTTCATATGATAAATACAGGCCAGCTATGCCCATCCTTCCAGCCCAGGTGAAAGCAGGAAGGACACACAACCCAATAGTATCGGGCGCCACACCCACTGCTAGTATGGACATCTTCACGGGTTCGCTCTTTGGCCAAACTTAATCTTGGGATGGTTTTGCTTTCCTGATGGACTTGGCCAATTTCATTCCAATTTAGCAAGGCAACAGACCCTGCGCGGGCTCGGGGGTCACAGCCCCAGTCTGGCAGAAGAACTCCAAAAAAGATTGGAGAGAAGAATCCAAGAGCAAATGAAAATCCCAGCTACGCAATGAAGGCCTGTTTCTGGCAGGTTCCTTGCGGCTTTTGGGGGCACAAGAAAGCCTTTAGACCATAAAACTGACGTGAAAACCCCACATCGAAAGCACTTGGCATAAAGGTGCTGGCGCTTAATGTTAGAGACACGGAATTGCTTTGGCACTTGGCATTTCCTGCACCCGCACAAACACATTAAAAGAATTAAGTGCAGAGTCCTGAAGCTCGTTCTTCCAATCCTATTTTGGTGGTGTCACTTGACATACCAAAATCCACAGTAATACTTCAAAAAATGGAAAGCTTACTCCCACCCCATTCCATTTTCCAGCTGAAGACCCCTCTAAAGAACAGGTTAAAGAAAAGAAGAAAAGCCCAAGACCTACTAGCAGCTGGTGTGCCACCCACCCACTTTCCATAAGTTTTCATTACACCTGATGGCTTCTCTAAGAAAACGAATTTGTATGTGTAAAAACCCATCCAGAAGGGGCAAGTGTTTCTGAGCCCACAGCTTGCAGGTAATGGATCAGAAGGATCCAAAAGTGTCTAAAAAAGATTCAAGTTCACTGGATTGGGGCAGCATTATTTGAAACCTAAGTGTTCTGTAGCTGTCCCAGGACAGGAGTCCACAGAAACAAACGTAGCTACCCGTCCTGCCACCTTTTCCCCTTTCCCTTCCATGGCTTTTTACACGCCGCGAATCTGACGCAGCCACAAGTATCCCCAACGCCGCATGCCGGGACTCCCCGGCCCGGGTCGGGCGCCGCCCGCTGGTGTGCGGGTGGCCGCTGCAGCGCGGTACTAGGGCGCCTGGCACGGCCCCGCCGCGGGCGCTGGGGACGCGGCCGCTGGCGCGGGCCGTGCCGGGCGAGGGGAGGAGCAGGACCGAGGCGGGCGGGAGCCGGCGCCGGGCGTGGGGCGGGAGCCGGCGCCGGGCGGGGGCGGGAGCCGGCGCCGGGCGGGCGGGAGCCGGCGCCGGGCGGGGGTCGGAGCCGGCGCCGGGCGAAGGCCGGAGCCGGGCGCCGGGCGAAGGCCGGAGCCGGCGCCGGGCGGGGGTCGGAGCCGGCGCCGGGCGGGGGTCGGAGCCGGCGCCGGGCGGGGGCGGGCGCCGGGCGGGCGGGAGGCGGCGCCGGGCGGGAGGCGGGAGGCGGCGCCGGGCGGGAGGCGGGAGGCGGCGCCGGGCGGGAGGGCGGCCCCCAGGGCTTAAAACCGCCCTCAGGGCGGCTTCCTCCGGGCGAGAGGACCGCGCTTGCCGCTGCTCGCCTAGCTGGGTCGGGCACCAGGTCCAGGCGGCCCCGCTGGCTCCCCGAAAGTCCCCTCCGGAGAGAACTGAGCGGTTGAGGCGGGCTCGGCCTGCGTCGGCCGCCCCGCACAGCTCGCTCGGCACTGTTCGCGACCTCGCGACGCCTCTGTCCTGGCCCCCCTTAAAATCACAGGTGGAGGGCTAGTTCCCGCAGTTTAAACACACACAATAACGGAAGAGGGGTCACTCTCTGCAATTTAAATTTCTTGTGTCCTCATAGCCCCCATTGTTTTCTGGGGGCACCAGGAAGACATGGACAAGATAAAAGTGACAAGGGAAAAGAGACAAGTTCCCACTACAAAGCCACACGGGCTCACCTGTTCAGCAGTTGCTTCCTCGCGACAGAAGTTTGTCCCTCAGCACCTCCCTGTAGCAGTGCTCTGCATGGCAGCGCCCCCCAGATCCTGTGGAGGTGCTTCTCACCTCCGCTCCATGAGGAACCCCTGGAAGCCCCCTCGGAGCAACTGCTCTCCGCGAGCAGCCCCATTCAAGAGAGCAGTGAAACCCTCTCCCTAAAAGAGCTCCCCAGCAGGACCTGCCCCCTCGTCATGGTCACTGCGAATACCTGGGACTGCTTACTGTAAGTGCTCACACCTGGGGCTGCCCTGTTCTCTCATCACCCCACTGCGCACACCGGGAGGAGAAGCCTCGCCCACCGGGAGGGGGGCGCTTCCCTGGGGAAAAGCCGCGGCTCACCCGGGGAGTAGGCCACGCCCCCTCGTGTAAGATTCTGCCCACTGAGGGGGGGGGGCACTCCCCAGGAAAAGAGGTTCCGCCCCACCAGAAAATAGGCCCCACCCCAGGAAAGGAAACCACATCCACTGGGGCCACACCCCAGGGGCAGACCCTCTTCTGGGGGCGGGGCTTCACCCATCGGGGGGTAGGGGCTCTCCCCTGGGGGTGGGGCCTATGATCCTTGGGGCGGGGCTCTCTTTTCTTGGGGCGGGCCTCCTTCCTTGGTGGGGTGGGGTTGGTAATTAAGGCCTATATATACTATATATAAAAAAGAAGAAAAAATAATAGCCTAGTGCAGCAGTAGAAATTTTCTGGCTCTTGAGGAGTAAATTTTTTTATTTAAATGTTTAAAAGGTTTTTTAATTTTTTAAATTTACTCCCAGGGAGCCTGAAAGTTTCTACTGCTGCTTTTTTAAAGCTAGAAAGGAAAAGAAAGTTAGAAAGAGAAAAAGAGAGCGAGAGAAAGGGAAATAGAGAGAGATAGAGAAAGAAATAAATAGAGCAAGAAAGAGGGGGGAATACAGTTAGAAGGAAGTAGAGTTAAAAGGAAACAGAGGGGGAGGGAAAGAAATAGAGGGAAATGAAGAACAGATGGAGAGAAAGAATAAAATTAGAGGAACAGACAGAGAATGAAAGAGAGGGAAATAGAGAGAAATAGGGAAATAAAATGAGAAAGAGAGAAGGAGACAATATAAAGGGAGAGGAAAATAGAGAGTTAGAGAAAAAGAAACACAGTCAGAGAGAGAAAGAGTTAGAAACAGGGTAACAGAGAGAAAGCAAAAGACTTAGGGGTTAAAGGAAAATAGTAAGATGCAGTTAGAGAAACGGAGAAAAAGACACAGACTTATAGGGAAAGAGTGGTAGAGGGAAATAAGGATATAGTGATAGACTTAGAGAACCAGAGAGACACAGAGTTCAAAACAGAAAAGCAAAGCCAGAAATAGACTGAAATGTAAAGTGAGAAGTAAACCAAGAAAGACAGCGAAGAAAATGAATAAATCATAGCAAATAGAGACAGGAGCCGGGGGGGGGGATGGGGGAGAAGGAGTGGGGTATCTTCATTAGATTCAACTTGAAATTGAATGATTTTTTTTTATTTACACTTCATCAAAACACAGCCAAACAATGTATACAAAGGAAAGTACAGATACAAAGTGAATTACAAATACCGTCCATATACAAACTGTTAAATGCAAACTTAGATAGAGAGCAATACATGGAAACGCAGCAGCAAATACACAACAATACCACTGACCGCAAGCCAAATACATATTAACACAGTATATCCATCCTCCTATTCCAGAACTGTTGATCACAGTTTGTTTATTTATACAGGAAATCCAAAAGACAATCGGCACCCAAAAAACATAACCGTTGCAGCACACCCAGGGGCAAACCCAGACACTTCGGCACGCCCACCCACCAATGGGCCGGCCCTTGCAGCACACACAGGGGCAACCCCAGACACTTCTGCATGCCCACCCACGGGTGGGCCGCCCGTAACTGCACACCCAGAGCCACACGCAAACAGTTCTGCACGCCCACCCACGGGTGGGCCGGCCGTGCGGCACACTCAGAGGCAACTGCAGGCCCTACTGCACGCCCACGCACGGGTGGGCCTACCGTGGCGGACCAGCCAGAGGCAACAGCAGGTCCTTCTGCACTCCCAACCACGAGTGGGCCGGCCGTGGCTTCACACCCAGAGGCAACCGCAGGGCCTTCTGCACACCCACCCACGGGTGGGCCGGCCGTGGCGGCACACCCAGAGGCAACCGCAGGCCCTTCTGCACGCCCACCCACGGGTGGGCCGGCCGTGGCGGCACACCCAGAGGCAAACGCAGGCCTTTCTGCACGCCCACCCACGGGTGGGCCGGCCGTGGCGGCACAGCCAGAGGCAATCGCAGGCCCTTCTGCACGCCCACACACGGGTGGGCCGGCCGTGGCGGCACACCCAGAGGCAAACGCAGGCTTATCTGCACGCCCACCCACAGGTGGGCCGGCCGTGGCGGCACACTTAGAGGCAATCCCAGGCCCTTCTGCACGCCCACCCACGGGTGGGCCGACCCTTTGCTTCAACCCAGAGGCAACCGCAGGCCCTTCTGCACGCCCATCCATGGGTGGGCCGGCCGTGGCGGCACACCCAGAGGCAAACGCAAACGCTTTTGCACGCCCACCCACGAGTGGGCCGACCGTGGCGGCACACCCAGAGGCAACCGCAGGCCCTACTGCACGCTCACCCACGGGTGGGCCGGCCGTGGCGGCACACCCAGAGGCAACCGGAGGCCCTTCTGCACGCCCACCCACGGGTGGGCCGGACGTGGCGGCAGACCCAGGGGCACATGCAAACAGTTCTGCACGCAGACCCACGGGTGGGCAGGTCGCTGCGTCAACCCAGAGGCAACCGCAGGCCCTTCTGCACGCCCACCCACGAAAAAGCCGGCCGTGGCGGCACACCCAGAGGCAAACGCAGGCCCTTCTGCACGCCCACCCACGGGTGGGCCGGCCGTGGCGGCACACCCAGAGGCACACGCAAACAGTTCTGCACGCCCACCCACAAGTAGGCCGGCCGCGGGCGGCACACCCAGAGGCAAAGGTAGGCTCTTCTGCACGCCTCACCCACGGGTAGGCCGGCCGTGGGCGGCACACCCAGAGGCACATGCAAACAGTTCTGCACGCCCCACCCACGGGTGGGCCGGGCCGTGGGCGCACATTCATAGGCAAACGCAGACAATTCTGCACGCCCATCCACAGGTGGGCCGGCCGTGGCGGCACACCCAGATGCATTTGCAGACACTTCTGCACTCCCACCCACGGGTGGGCCGGCCTCGGCGGCACACCCAGAGGCATCTGCAAGCCCTTCTGCACGCCCACCCACGGGTGGGCCGGCCGTTGCGTCAACACAGAAGCAACCGCAGGCCCTTCTGCACGCCCACCCACGGGTGGGCCGGCCGTGCAGCACACTCAGAGGCAACTGCAGGCCCTACTGTACGCCCACGCACGGGTGGGGCGGCCGTGGCGGACCAGCCAGAGGCAACAGCAGGCCCTTCTGCACTCTCACCCACGAGTGGGCCGGCCGTGGCTACACACCCAGAGGCAACCGCAGGGCCTTCTGCACACCCACCAACGGGTGGGCCGGCCGTGGCGGCACACCCAGAGGCACACGCAAACAGTTCTGCACGCCCACCCACGGGTGGGCCGGCCGTGGCGGCACACCCAGAGGCAACCGCAGGCCTTTCTGCACGCCCACCCACGAGTGGGCCGGCCGTGGCGGCACACCCAGGGTCACACGCAAAATATTCTGCACGCCCACCCACGGGTGGGCCGGCCGTGGCGGCACACCCAGAGCCACAAGCAAACAGTTCTGCACGCCCACCCACGGTCGGGCTTGTCGATGCATCAACCCGGAGGAAATCGCAGGCCCTTCTGCACGCCCACCCACGGGTGGGCCTGCCGTGGCGGCACACCCAGTTTCCATCTCAGGCCATTCTGCACGCCCAGCCGCTGGTGGGCCGGCCGTGTCGGCACATTTAGAGGCAACCGCAGGCCCTTCTGCACGCCCACCCACGGGTGGGCCGCCCGTGGAGGCACACCCAGGGTCAACAGCAGGCCCTTTTGCACGCCCACCCACGAAAGGGCCAGCCGTGGCGGCACACTCAGAGGCACACGCAAACAGTTCTTAACGCCCATCCACGAGTGGGCCGGCCGTGGCGGCACACCCAGAGGCAAACGCAGGCCTTTCTGCACGCCCACCCACGGGTGGGCCGGCCGTGGCGGCACACCCAGAGGCACACGCAAACAGTTCTGCACGCCCACCCACGGGTGGCCCAACCGTGGCGGCACACTCACAGAGGCAAACACAGGCCCTTCTTCACGCCCACCCACGGGTGGGCAGACCGTGGCGGCACACCCAGAGGCAAACCCAGGCCCTTCTGCACGCCCACCCACGGGTGGGCCGGCCGTGGCGGCACACCCAGAGGCAACCGCAGGCCCTTCTTCACGCCCACCCACGGGTGGGCCGGCCGTGGCGGCACACCCAGAGGCAACCGCAGGCCCTTCTGCACGCCCACCCACGGGTGGGCCGCCCGTGGAGGCACACCCAGGGTCAACAGCAGGCCTCTTCTGCACGCCTCACCCACTAAAGGGCCAGCCGTGGGCGGCACACCCAGTGGCAACCGCGAGGCTTTTCTGCACGCCCCACCCACGGGTGGGCCGGCCGGGCGCACAGCCAGAGGCAATCGCAGGCTCTTCCTGCACTCCCCACACACGGGTGGGTCGGCCGTGGCGGCACAGCCCAGAGGCAAACGCAGGCCCTTCTGCACGCCCACACATCGGTGGGCCGGCCGCATGCGCACACCCAGAGGCAAACGTAGGCTTATCTGCACGCTTCACCCACGGGTGGGCCGGCCGCGGGCGCACACTTAGAGGCAATCCCAGGCTTCTGCACGCCCACCCACGGGTGGGCCGACCTTTGCTTCAACCCAGAGGCAACCGCGAGGCCCTTCTGCACGCCCTCATCCATGGTGGGCCGGCCGTGGCGCACACCCAGAGGCAAACGAAACGCTTTGCACGCCTACCCACGAAAGTGGGCCGACCGTGGCGGCACACCCAGAGGCAACCGCAGGCCCTACTGCACGCCACCCACGGGTGGGCCGGCCGTATGCACACCCAGAGGCAACCGGAGGCTCTTCTGCACGCCTTCACCCACGGGTGGGCCGGACGTGGCGGCAGACCCAGGGCACATGCAAACAGTTCTGCACGCAGACCCACGGGTGGGCAGGTCGCTGGCGTCAACCCAGAGGCAACCGCAGGCCCTTCTGCACGCCCACCCACTAAAAAGCCGGCCGTGGGCGGCACACCCAGAGGCAAACGCAGGCCCTTCTGCACGCTTCACCCACGGGTGGGCCGCCCGTATGCACACCCAGAGGCACACGCAAACAAAGTTCTGCACGCCCACCTCGGGTGGGCCGGCCGCGGGCGGCACACCCAGAGGCAAAGGCAGGCCCTTCTGCACGCCCACCCACGGGTAGGCCGGCCGTGGCGGCACACCCAGAGGCACATGCAAACAGTTCTGCACGCCCCACCCACGGGTGGGCCGCCGTGGGCGTGCACATTCATAGGCAAACGCAGACAATTCTGCACGCCTCATCCACAGGTGGGCCGGCCGGGCGGCACACCCAGATGCATTTGCAGACACTTCTGCACTCCCACCCACGGGTGGGCCGGGCCTCGGGCGGCACACCCAGAGGCATCTGCAAGCCCTTCTGCACGCTCACCCACGGGTGGGCCGGCCGCTGCGCCAACACAGAAGCAACCGCAGGTTCTTTCTGCACGCCCCACCCACGGGTGGGCCGGCCGCAGCACACTCAGAGGCAACTGCAGGCCCCTACTGTACTTCCACGCACGGGTGGGCGGCCGGCGGACCAGCCAGAGGCAACAGCAGGCCCTTCTGCACTCTCACCCACGAAAGTGGGCCGGCCGTGACTACACACCCAGAGGCAACCGCAGGGCCTTCTGCACACCCACCAACGGGTGGGCCGGCCGTGGGCGGCACACCCAGAGGCACACGAACAGTTCTGCACGCCTCACCCACGTGGTGGGTCGGCCGGGCGGCACACCCAGAGGCAACCGCAGGCCTTTCTGCACGCCTCACCCATCGAAAGTGGGTCGGCCGTATGCGCACACCCAGGGTCACACGCAAAATATTCTGCACGCTTCACCCACGGGTGGGCCGCCGTGGCGCACACCCAGAGCCACAAGCAAACAGTTCTGCACGCCCCACCCACGGTCGGGCTTGTCGATGCATCAACCCGGAGGAAATCGCGAGGCCCTTCTGCACGCTTCACTCCACGGGTGGGCTCTGCCGTGGCGGCACACCCAGTTTCCATCTCAGGCCATTCTGCACGCCCAGCCGCTGGTGGGCCGGGCCGTGTCGGGCACATTTAGAGGCAACCGCAGGCCCTTCTGCACGCTTCACCCACGGGTGGGCCGCCCGCGGAGGCACACCCAGGGTCAACAGCAGGCCCTTTGCACGCCCCACCCACGAAGGGCCAGCCGTATGCACACTCAGAGGCACACGCGAAACAGTTCTTAACGCCTATCCACGAAAGTGGGCCGGGCCGTGGCGGCACACCCAGAGGCAAACGCAGGCCTTTCTGCACGCCCACCCACGGGTGGGCCCGCCGGGGCGGCACAACCAGAGGCACACGCAAACAGTTCTGCACGCCCACCCACGGGTGGCCCAACCGTGGCGGCACACACAGAGGCAAACGCAGGCCCTTCTGCACGCCCACCCACGGGTGGTCCGGCCGTGGCGGCACACCCAGAGGCAACCGCAGGGTTTCTTCACGCTTCACCCATCGGTGGGTCGCCGTGGGCGGCACACCCAGAGGCAACCGCAGAAGTTCTTCTGCACGCCCACCCACGGATGGGCCAGCCGAAGCGCACACCCAGAGGCAACCGCAGGCCCTTCTGCACGCCTCAAGCATCGGTGGGCCGGCCGTGGCGGCACACCCAGTGGCAACCGCAGGCCTTTTCTGCACGCCCACCCACGGTAGGCCGCCGCTGCGCACACCCAGAGCCACACGCAAACAGTTCTGCACGCCCACCCACGGTTGGGCCGGCCGCGGGCGGCACACCCAGGGCAAACGCAGGCTCCCTTCTGCACGCCCACCCACAGTTGGCCAGACGTGGCGACACACCCAGAGGCACACGCAAACAGTTCTGAACTCCCACCAACGGGTGGGCCGGCCGCTGGCGGCCAACTCAGAGGCAACCGCAGGCCCTTCTGCACGCTTCAACACACGGGTGGGCCGGCCGTGGGCGCACACTCAGAGGCAAACGCAACCCTTCTGCACGCCTTCACCCACGGGTGGGCCGGCCGTGGGCGGCACACCCAGAGGCAAACGCATGCCTTTCTGCACGCCAACCACGGGTGGGCCGGCCGTGGCGCACACCCGAGGCAAACGCAGGCCCTTCTGCACGCTCACACACGGGTGGGCCTAGCGGGCGCACACCCAGGGGGAAAAGTAGGCCCTTCTGCACGCCCACCCACGGGTGGGCCGGGCCGTGGCGCACACCCAGAGGCACACGCGAACAGTTCTGCACGCCCCACCCACGGGTAAGCTGGTCGCTATGCCAACCCAGAAGAAACTGCAGGCCCTTCTGCACGCTTCACCCACGGGTGGGCTGGCCGTGGCGGCACACCCAGAGGTAATCGCAGGCCTTTCTGCACTCCCCACACACGGTAGGCTGGCCGTGCCTGCACACCCAGAGGCAACCGCAGGGACCTTCTGCACACTCCACCCACGGGTGGGCCGGCCGTGGCGGCACACCCAGGGGAAAATGCAGGCCCTACTGCACGCCCACTCCACGGGTGGGCCGGCTGTGGCGCACACCCAATGGCAAACGATACAGTTCTGCACGCCCAACCACGGAAAGCTGGGCGCTATGCCAAGCCAGAAGAAACTGCAGGCCCTTTCTGCACTCCCCACCCACGGGTGGGCTGGCCGTGGCGGCACACCCAGAGGTAATCGCGAGGCTCTTTGGCATGCCCACCCATCGGTAGGCCGGCCGTGGCTGCACACCCAGAGGCAACCGCAGGCCCTTCTGCACACCCACTCACTGGTGGGCCGGCCGTATGCACACTCAGAGGCAAACGCGAACCCTTCTTCACCCCCTACCCACGAATGGGCCGGCCGTGGCGCACACTCAGAGGCAAACGAAACCCTTCTGCACGCCCCAACCCACTGGTGGGTCGCCGTATGCGGCATACCCAGAGGCAACCGCAGGCCCTTCTGCACGCCCCACACGTGGTGGGCCTACCGCGGGCGAACACCCCGGGGCAAACTCAGGCCCTTCTGCACGCCCACCCACGGGTGGGTCGGCCGCGGGCGGCACACCCAGAGGCACACCCAAACAGTTCTGCACGCCCCACCCACGGGTAAGCTGGCCGTAGGGCGCACACCCAGAGGCACACGCTAACAGTTCTGCACACGCCCCCACGGGTAAGCTGGTCGCTAAGGCCAACCCAGAAGAAACTGAAGGCCCTTCTGCACACCCACCAACGGGTGGGCTCGCCGCGGGCGGCACAACCAGAGGCAAACGCAGGGCCTTCTGCACACCCACCAACGGTGGGGTCGCCGTGGGCGGCACAACCAGAGGCAAACGCAGGGCTCTTCTGCACACCCACCACGGGTGGGCCGGCCGTGGGCGGCACACCCAGAGGCAAACGCAGGCCTTTCTGCACGCCCCACCCACGAAGGGTCCAGCCGTAGCGGCACAACCAGGGGCAACCGTAGGCTCTTTCTGCACGCCCCACCCAGGGTGGGCCGGCCGGGCGCACATTCAGAGGCACACGCGAAACAGTTCTGCACGCCCACCCACGGTTAAGCCGGCCGAAGCGGCACACCCAGAGGCCACCGCAGGGCTCTTCTGCACGCTCACCCACGGGTGGGCCGGCCGTGGCGTACACCCAGAGCCGCACGCAAACAGTTCTGCACGCCCACTCCACGGGTGGGCCGACCGGGCGGCACACCCAGAGGCACACGCGAACAGTTCTGCACGCCCCACCCACGGGTGGGCTGGTCGCTAAGGCCAACCCAGAGGAAACTGCAGGCTCTTTCTGCACGCTTCACCCACGGGTGGGCTCGCCGTGGGCGGCACAACCAGAGGCAACCGCAGGCTCTTCTGCACGCTTCACCCAGGGTGGGCCGGCCGTGGCGGCACATTCAGAGGCACACGCAAACAGTTCTGCACGCCCACTCCACGGGTTACGGCCGTGAAGCGCACACCCAGAGGCAAACCGCAGGGCCTTCTGCAAGCCAACCCACGGGTGAGCCGGCCGTATGCACACCCAGAGCCGCACGCAACAGTTCTGCAAGCCCACCCACGGGTGGGCCGGCCGTATGCACACCCAGAGGCACACGCAAACAGTTCTGCACGCCCCACCCACGGGTGGGCTGGTCGCTATGCCAACCCAGAGGAAACCGCAGGCTCTTCTGCACGCCCACTCACAGGTGGGCCGGCCGTGGCAGCACTTCCAGGGGAAAATGCAGGTTCTACTGCACGCCCCACCCACGGGTGGGCCGCTGTGTCGGCACATCTAGAGGCACACGCAAACAGTTCTGCACGCCCACCCACGGGTGGGCCGGCCGTGGCGGCACACCCAATGGCAAACGCAAACTGTTCTGCACGCCCTAACCACGGAAATCTGGTCGCTATGGGCTGGCCAGAAGAAACTGCAGGCTCTTCTGCACGCCTACCCGACGTGGTGGGCTGGCCGTGGCGCACACCCAGAGGTAATCGCAGGCTCTTGCCATGCCCACCCACGGGTAGGCCGGCCGCGGGCTGCACACCCAGAGGCAACCGCAGGCCCTTCTGCACACCCACTCACTGGTGGGCCGGCCGTGGCGTGCACACTCAGAGGCAAACGCAGCCCTTCTTCACGCCCCCACCCACGCATCGGGCCGGCCGTGGCGGCAAACACCCAGAGGCAACCGCAGGCCCTTCTGCACGCTCACACACGGTGGGCTCTACCGTGGGCGCCCACCCCAGGGGCAAACTCAGGCCCTTCTGCACGCCCACCCATCGGGTGGGCCGGCCGTGGCGGCACACCCAGAGGCACACCCAAACAGTTCTGCACGCTTCACCCACGGTGGGCCGGCCGCGGGCGCACACCCAGAGGCACACGCTAACAGTTCTCAACGCCCACCCACGGGTAAGCTGGTCGCTAAGGCCAACCCAGAAGAATCTGCAGGTTCTTCTGCACGCTTCACTCCACCGGGTGGGCTGGCCGTGGCGGCACACCCAGAGGTAATGGCAGGCCTTTTCTGCACACCCCACCCACGGGTGGCCCGCCGTGGCGGCACAACCAGAGGCAAACGCAGGGCCTTCTGCACACTCCACCAACGGGTGGGCCGGCCGCGGGCGCACACCCAGAGGCAAACGCAGGTTCTTTCTGCACGCTTCACCCATCGGTGGGCCCGCTGTGGCGCACAACCAGAGGCAACCGCAGGTTCTTCTGCACGCCCACCCAGGGTGGGCCGCCGTGGGCGCACATTCAGAGGCACACGCAAACAGTTCTGCACGCCCACCCACGGTTGGGCGGCCGCAGCGGCACACCCAGAGGCAACCGCAGGGCCTTCTGCACGCCCACCCACGGGTGGGCCGGCTGTGGCGGCACACCCAGAGCCACACGCAAACAGTTCTGCACGCCCACCCACGGGTGGGCCGACCGTGGCGGCACACCCAGAGGCACACGCAAACAGTTCTGCACGCCCACCTACGGGTGGGCTGGTCGCTAAGGCCAACCCAGAGGGCAACCGCGAGGCTCTTCTGCACGCCCACCCACGGGTGGGCCGGCCGTAGCGGCACACCCAAAGGCACAGGCAAATAGTTCTCCACGCCCCACTTCACGGGTGAGCCGGCCGCTATGCACAACCCAGAGGCAACCGCAGGCCCTTCTGCACGCCCATCCACGGGTTGCCGGCCGTGGCGGCACACCCAGGGGCAAACGCAGGCCCTTCTCCACGCCCACCCACGGGTGGGCCGGCCGTGGCTGCACACCCAGGGGCAACCGCAGGCCCTTCTGCACGCCCACCCACAGGTGAGCCGGCTGTGGCGGCACACCCATAGCCACATGCAAACAGTTCTGCACGCCCACCCACGGGTAGGCCGGCCATGGCTGCACACCCAGAGGCAACCGCAGGGCCTTCTGCACGCCACCCACGGGTGGGCCGGCCGTGGCGGCACACCCAGAGGCAACCGCAGGCCCTTATGCACGCCATCACACGGGTGTGCCGGCCGGGCGGCACACCCAAAGGCACACACAAACAGTTCTGCACGCCTACCCACGGGTGGGTTGGTCGCTAAGGCCAACCCTGAGGAAACCGCAGGCCCTTCTGCACTCCCCACCCACGGGTGGGTCGGCCGCGGGCGCACACCCAGAGGAAAACGCGAAACCTTTCTGCACGCCTACCCAGGGTGGGGCCGGCCGCGGGCGCTAACTCAGAGGCAAACGCAAACCCTTCTGCACGCCTACCCACGGGTGGGTCGGCCGTGGGCGGCACACCCAGAGGCAAACGCATGCCGCTCTGCACTCCCACCCACGGGTAAGCTGGTCTTTAAGGCCAACTTAGAAGAAACTGCAGGCCCTTCTGCACGCTCACTCCACGGGTGGGCTGGCCGTGGCGGCACACCCAGAGGTAATCGCAGGCCCTTCTGCACGCTTCACCCACGGTGGGCCGGCCTGCATGCACACCCAGAGGCAAACGAGGGCCTTTCTGCACGCCCACCCACGGGTGGGCCGGCCGCGGGCGGCACACCCAGGGAAAATGCAGGCCCTACTGCACGCTTCACTCCACGGGTGGGCCGGCCGCGGGCGCACACCCAGAGTCACTCGCGAAACAGTTCTGCACGCCCACCCATCGGGTGGGCCGCCGCATGCGCACACCCAGATGCAACCGCAGGCCCTTCTGCACGCCCCACTCACGGGTGGGCCGGGCCGCGGGCGCACACCCAGAGCCACACGCAAACAGTTCTGCACGCCTACTAACGGGTGGGTTGGTCGCTAAGGCCAACCCAGAGGAAACCGCGAGGCTCATTCTGCACTCTCCACACACGGGTGGGCCTACCGTATGCGGCACAACCAGGGGAAAAGCAGGCCCTTCTGCACGCCTCACCCACGGGTGGGCCGGCCGAGGCGCCACACCCAGAGGCACACGCAAACAGTTCTGCACGCCCACCCACGGGTGGGTCGGCCGCGGGCGGCACACCCAGAGGCACACGCGAAACAGTTCTGCACGCCCACCCACGGGTAAGCTGGTCGCTAAGGCCAACCCAGAAGAAACTGGAGGCCCTTCTGCACGCTTCACCCACGGGTGGGCTGGCCGCGGGCGGCACACCCAGAGGTAATCGCAGGCCTTTTCTGCACTCCCACACACGTGGTAGGCCAGCCGTGCCTGCACACCCAGAGGCAACCGCAGGACCTTCTGCACACCCACTCCATGAATGGGCCGGCCGCGGGCGGCACAACCCAGAGGCAAACGAGGTTTTTCTGCACGCCCACCATCGGTGGGCTCGCCGCGGGCGGCACAACCAGAGGCAACCGCAGGCTCTTCTGCACGCTTCACCCAGGGGTGGGCCGCCGTGGCGCACATTCAGAGGCACACGCGAACAGTTCTGCACGCCTACCCACGGGTTACGTCAGAAGTGCACACCCAGAGGCAACCGCAGGGCTCTTCTGCACGCCTCACCCATCGGTGGGCCGGCCGTGGCGGCACACCCAGAGCCACACGCAAATAGTTCTGCACGCCCACCCACGGGTTGGGCGGCCGTAGCGCACACTCCAGAGGCAAACGCGAAACCCTTCTCCACGCCACCCATCGGGTGGCCGGGCCGTGGCGGCACACCCAGAGGCAACCGCAGGTCTTTTCTGCACGCTTCACCCACGGGTGGGCCTACCGTGGCGCACACTCAGAGGCAAACGAGGGCTTCTGCACTTCACCCATGGGAGGGCCGGCCATGGTGCCACATTCAGAGGCAAACGCGAAACCCTTCTGCATGCTCACCCACGGGTGGGCCGGCCGTATGCACACCCAGGGGGGAAAAATAGGCCTCTTCTGCACGCTTCACCCACGGGTGGGCCGGCCGAGCGCCACACCCAGAGGCACACGCAAACAGTTCTGCACGCCACACTCATCGGGTGGGCTTCGCCGCGGGCGGCACACCCAGAGGCACACGCAAACAGTTCTGCACGCCCACCCACGGGTAAGCTGGTCGCTAAGGGCCAACCCAGAAGAAACTGCAGGCCCTTCTGCACGCTCACCCACGGGTGGGCTGGCCGTGGGCGCACACCCAGAGGTAATCGCGAGGCCTTTCTGCACTCCCACACACGTGGTAGGCCGGCCGTGCTCTGCACACCCAGAGGCAACCGCAGGACCTTCTGCACACCCACCCACGGGTGGGCCGGCCGTGGCGCACACCCAGGGGAAAAATGCAGGCCCTACTGCACGCTTTACCCACGTGGTGGGCCGGCTGTGGCGGCACACCCAGAGGCACATGCAAACAGTTCTGCACGGCCACTCACGGGTGGGCCGGCCGTAGCGCACACCCAATGGCAAACGGAAACAGTTCTGCACGCCCCAACCACGGGAAAGCTGGTCGCTAAGGCCAAGCCAGAAGAAACTGCAGGCTCTTCTGCACGCCCACCCATCGGGTTACGGCCGTAGCGCACACTCCAGAGGCAACCGCAGGCTCTTTCTGCACGCCCACCCACGGGTAGGGTCGCCGCGGGCGCACACCCAGAGGCAACCGGCAGGTTTTTCTGCACGCCTTCACCCACGGGTGGGCCTACCGTGGCGGCACACTCAGAGGCAAACGCAGGGCCTTCTGCACGCCTACCCATGAGAGGGCCGCCATGGTGCCACATTCAGAGGCAAACGCAAACCCTTCTGCATGCCCACCCACAGGTGGGCCGGCCGTGCGGCACACCCGGGGGCAAACGCAGACCCTTCAGCACGCTTCACACACGGGTGGGCCTACCGCGGCGGCACACCCAGGGGGAAAATCAGGCTCTTCTGCACGCCTCACCCACGGGTGGGCCGGCCGAGGCGCCACACCCAGAGGCACACGCGAACAGTTCTGCACGCGCACTCCACGTGGTGGGCCGGCCGCGGGTGGCACACCCAGAGGCACACGCAAACAGTTCTGCACGCTCACCCACGGGTAAGCTGGTCGCTATGGCCAACCCAGAAGAAACTGCAGGCCCTTCTGCACGCTCACCCACGGGTGGGCTGGCCGCGGGCGGCACACCCAAAGGTAATCGCAGGCCTTTCTGCACTCTCACACACGGGTAGGCCGGCCGCGTCTGCACACCCAGAGGCCACCGCGAGGACCTTTCTCCACACTCCACTCCACGGGTGGGTCGGCCGCGGGCGCACACCCAGGGGTAAATGCAGGCCCTACTGCACGCTACTCCACGGGTGGGCCGGGTTGTATGCACACCCAGAGGCACATGCAAACAGTTCTGCACGGCTACTCACGTGGTGGGCCGGCCGTGGGCGGCACACCCAATGACAAACGCAACAGTTCTGCACGCTCAACCACGTGGAAAGCTGGTCGCTAGCGCCAACCCAGAAGAAACTGCAGGCTCCTTCTGCACGCCTCCACACACGTGGTGGGCCTACCGTAAGGCACACCCCGGGCAAACTCAGGCTCCTTCTGCACTCCCCCCACACACGGGTGGGCCTACCGCAGGGCGCACACCCCGGGCAAACTTCAGGTTTCTTCTGCACGCCTACTCCACGGGTGGGCTCTGCCGTGGGCGTGCACACCCAGAGGCACACGCTAACAGTTCTCAACGCCCCACCCACGGGTAAGCTGGTCGCTATGGGCCAACCCAGAAGAAACTGCAGGCCTGCTCTGCACGCCTACCCACCGGGTGGGCTGGCCGTGGCGGCACACCCAGAGGTAATGGCAGGCTCTTTCTGCACACCCACCCACGGGTGGGCTCGCCGCGGGCGGCACAACCAGAGGCAAACGCAGGGCCTTCTGCACACTCCACCATCGGGTGGGTCGGCCGTGGCGTACACCCAGAGGCAAACGCAGGCCTTTTCTGCACGCTTCACCCACGGGTGGCCTGCCGCGGGCGGCACAACCAGAGGCTACCGCAGGCTCTTTTTCTGCACGCCTTCACCCAGGGGTGGGCCGGCCGGGCGGCACATTCAGAGGCACACGCAAACAGTTCTGCACGCCCACCATCGGGTTGGTCGGCCGCGAGCGCACACCCAGAGGCAACCGCAGGGCCTTCTGTACGCCCCACCCACGAAAGGGGTCGCTGTGGCGGCACACCCAGAGCCACACGCAAACAGTTCTGCACGCCCACTCCACGGGTGGGTCGACCGCGGGCGCACACCCAGAGGCACACGCGAACAGTTCTGCACGCCTACCCACGGTGGGTTGGTCGCTAGCCAACCCAGAGGCAACCGTAGGCCTCTTCTGCACGCCTCCACTCCACGGGTGGGCCGGCCGTAGCGCACACCCAAAGGCACAGGCAAATAGTTCTCCAGCCACTTCACGGGTGAGCCGGCCGCTATGCGAACCCAGGGGCAACCGCAGGCCCTTCTGCACGCCATCCACGGGTTGCCGGATGTGGCGGCACACCCAGGGGCAAACGCAGGCCCTACTGCACGCTTACTCCATCGGGTGGGCCGGCTGTGGCGGCACACCCAGAGGCACATGCAAACAGTTCTGCATCGCTACTCACGGTGGGCCGGCCGTGGGCGGCACACCCAATGGCAAACGCGAAACAGTTCTGCACGCCCAACCACGGGAAAGCTGGTCGCTAAGGCCAAGCCAGAAGAAACTGCAGGCTCTTCTGCACGCCCCACCCACGGTTAGCGGGCCGTGAAGCGCACACTCAGAGGCAAACGCGAAACCCTTCTGCACGCCTCACTCCACGGTGGGTCGCCGTGGGCGGCACACCCAGAGGCAACCGCGAGGGTTCTTTCTGCACGCTCACCCACGGGTGGGCCTACCGCGGGCGGCACACTCAGAGGCAAACGCCGGCTCTTCTGCACGCTTCACCCATGGAGGGCCGGCCATGGTGCCACATTCAGAGGCAAACGCGAAACCCTTCTGCATGCTTCACCCACGGGTGGGCCGGGCCGGCGGCACACCCGGGGCATACGCAGACCCTTCTGCACGCCTCACACACGGGTGGGCCTACCGCATGCGCACACCCAGGGGGAAAATAGGCCCTTCTGCACGCCTCACCCACGGGTGGGCCGGCCGTAGGCGGCCACACCCAGAGGCACACGCAGAACAGTTCTGCATCGCCGCGACTCCACGGGTGGGCCGGCCGTGGCGCACACCCAGAGGCACACGCAAACAGTTCTGCACGCTCACCCACGGGTAAGCTGGTCGCTATGCCAACCCAGAAGAAACTGCAGGCCCTTCTGCACGCTCACTCCACGGGTGGGCTGGCCGTGGCGGCACACCCAGAGGTAATCGCAGGCCTTTCTGCACTCCCACACATCGGTAGGCCGGCCGTGTTCGCACACCCAGAGGCAACCGCAGGGCCTTCTGCACACTCCACCCACGGGTGGGCCGGCCGCGGGCGGCACACCCAGGGGAAATGCAGGCCCAACTGCACGCTTTACCCACGGGTGGGCCGGGCTGTGGCGGCACACCCAGAGGCACATGCAAACAGTTCTGCACGGCCACTCATCGGTGGGTCGGCCGTGGGCGTGCACACCCAATGGCAAACGAAAGAACAGTTCTGCACGCCCAACCACGGGAAAGCTGGTCGCTAAGGCCAAGACAGAAGAAACTGCAGGCTCTTTCTGCACTCCCACCCACGGGTGGGCTGGCCGCGGGCGGCACACCCAGAGGTAATCGAGGCTCTTGGCATGCCCACCATCGGTAGGCCGGCCGTGGGCTGCACACCCAGAGGCAACCGCAGGCCTTTCTGCACACCCACTCACTGGTGGGTTGGCCGCGGGCGCACACCCAGAGGCAAACGTAGGTTTTCTGCACTTCACCCACGCATCGGGCCGGCCGTATGCACACACTTAGAGGCAAAGGCAAACCCTTCTGCACGCCCCCACCCACGGGTGGGCCGGCCGCGGTCGGCACACCCAGAGGCAACCGCAGGCTCTTCTGCACGCCTCACACACGGTGGGCCTACCGTAAGGCACACCCCGGGCAAACTCAGGCCCTTCTGCACGCCCACACACGGTGGGCCTACCGTGTGCGCACACCCCGGGAAAACTTCAGGTTTTCTGCACGCCTCACCCACGGGTGGGCTCTGCTGTGCTGCACACCCAGAGGCACACGCTAACAGTTCTCAACGCACCACCCACGGGTAAGCTGGTCGCTAAGGCCAACCCAGAAGAAACTGCAGGCTCTTCTGCACGCCTCTCACTCCACCGGGTGGGCTGGCCGTATGCGCACACCCAGAGGTAATGGCAGGCTCTTCTGCACACCCACCCATCGGGTGGGTTCGGCCGCGGCGGCACAACCAGAGGCAAACGCAGGGCCTTCTGCACACTCACCAACGGGTGGGTCGGCCGTGGCGGCACACCCAGAGGCAAACGCAGGCTTTTCTGCACGCCTACCCATCGGGTGGCCCGCCGTGGCGCACAACCCAGAGGCAACCGCAGGCCCTTCTGCACGCTTCACCCAGGGTGGGCCGCCATGGCGGCACACCCAGAGCCACACGCAAACAGTTCTGCACGCTCACCCACGGGTGGGCCGACCGTGGCGGCACACCCAGAGGCACACGCGAACAGTTCTGCACGCCTACCCACGGGTGGGCTGGTCGCTGCGCCAACCCAGAGGCAAACCGCAGGCTCTTCTGCACGCCTCACCCACGGCTGGGCCGGGCCGAAGCGCACAAACAAAGGCACAGGCAAATAGTTCTCCACGCCACTTTCACGGGTGAGCCGCCGCTATGCGTAAACCCCAGAGGCAACCGCAGGCCCTTCTGCACGCCTATCCACGGGTTGCCGCCGTGGGCGGCACACCCAGGGGCAAACGTAGGCTCTTTCTCCACGCCTTCACCCATCGGTGGGCCGGCCGTGGCTGCACATCCAGGGGCAACCGCAGGCCCTTCTGCACGCCTCACCCACAGGTGAGCCGGCTGTGGCGGCACACCCATAGCCACATGCAAACAGTTCTGCACGCCGCGACCCACGGGTAGGCCGCCATGGCTGCACACCCAGAGACAACCGCAGGCTCTTCTGCACGCCACCCACGGGTGGCCGGCCGTGGCGGCACACCCAGAGGCAACCGCGAGGCTCCTTATGCACGCCACTCCACGGTGGGTCGGGCCGTGGGCGGGCACACCCAAAGGCACACGCAAACAGTTCTGCACGCCTACCCACGTGGTGGGTTGGTCGCTATGGCCAACCCTGAGGAAACCGCAGGCCCCTTCTGCACTCCCCACACACGGGTGGGCCGCCGCGCGCACACCCAGAGGAAAACGCAAACCCTTCTGCACGCTCACCCACGGGTGGGCCGGCCGCGGGCGGCACACCCAGAGGCAAACGCGAAACCCTTCTGCACGCCCAGCCACGGGTGGGCCGGCCGTGGCGGCACACCCAGAGGCAAACGATGCCGCTCTGCACTCCCACCCACGGGTAAGCTGGTCGCTATGCCAACTTAGAAGAAACTGCAGGCCCTTCTGCACGCTCACTCCACGGGTGGGCTGGCCGTGGCGGCACACCCAGAGGTAATCGCAGGCCCTTCTGCACGCCTCACCCATCGGTAGGCCGGCCATGGCGGCACACTCCAGAGGCAAACGCAGGGCCTTCTGCACACTCACCCACGGGTGGGCCGGCCGTGGCGGCACACCCAGGGGAAAATGTAGGCCCTACTGCACGCCTCACCCACGGGTGGGCCGGGCCGTGGCGGAACACCCAGAGTCACACGCGAACAGTTCTGCACGCCCACCCACGGGTGGGTCGGCCGTGGCGCACACCCAGATGCAACCGCAGGCCCTTCTGCACGCCCCACTCACGGTGGGCCGCCGCATGCACACCCAGAGCCACACGCAAAAGTTCTGCACGTCAGCGAACGGGTGGGTTGGTTGTTACGCCAACCCAGAGGTAACCGCGAGGCCCTTCTGCACGCCTACACACGGGTGGGACTACCGCGGGCGGCACACCCAGGGGGAAAAGCAGGCCCTTCTGCACGCTTCACCCACGGGTGGGCCGGCCGAGGCGCCACACCCAGAGGCACACGCAACAGTTCTTGCACGCTTCACCCACGGGTGGGTCGGCCGGGCGCACACCCAGAGGCACACGCTAACAGTTCTGCACGCCCACCCACGGGTAAGCTGGTCGGTTGCGCCAACCCAGAAGAAACTGCAGGCTCTTTCTGCACGCCCTCACCCACGGGTGGGTTGGCCGTGGGCGGCACACCCAGAGGTGATCGCAGGCCTTTCTGCACTCCCACACACGGGTAGGCCGGCCGTGCCTGCACACCCAGAGGCAACCGCAGGACCTTCTGCACACTCCACCCACGGGTGGGCCGGCCGCGGGCGGCACACCCAGAGGCAAACGCAGGTTCTTTCTGCACGCCCCACCCATCGGTGGGTTCGCCGCGGGCGGCACAACCAGAGGCAACCGCGATGCTCTTCTGCACGCCTCTCACTCCAGGGGTGGGCCGACCGCGGGCGCACATTCAGAGGCACACGAACAGTTCTGCACGCCCACCCACGGGTTAGCGTCAGAGCGGCACACCCAGAGGCAACCGCAGGGCCTTTCTGCACGCTTCACCCACGGGTGGGTCGGCCGCGGGCGGCACACCCAGAGGCACACGCAACAGTTCTACACGCCCACCCACGGGTGGGTTGGTCGCTGCGCCAACCCAGAGGCAACCGCAGGCCCTTCTGCACGCCCACCCACAGGTGGGCCGGCCGCGGGCGGCACACCCAGGGAAAATGCAGGCCTTTACTGCACGCCCACCCACGGTGAGCCGGCTGTGGCGGCACACCCAGAGGCACACGCAAACAGTTCTGCACGCCCACCCACGGGTGGGCCGCCGGCGGCACACTCAATGGCAAACGCAAACAGTCCTGCACGCCCAACCACGGGAAAGCTGGTCGCTGCGCCAAGCCAGAAGAAACTGCAGGCTCTTCTGCACGCCCCCACCCACGTGGTGGGCTGGCCGTGGGCGGCACACCCAGAGGTAATCGCGAGGCTCTTCTGCATGCCCACCCACGGGTAGGCCGGGCCGCGGGCTGCACACCCAGAGGCAACCGCTGGCCCTTCTGCACACCCACTCACTGGTGGAACGGCCGTGGCGGCACACTCAGAGGCAAACGCAAACCCTTCTTCACGCCTTCACCCACGCATCGGGCCGGGCCGCGGGCGGCACACTCAGAGGCAAACGCGAAACCCTTCTGCACGCCCACCCACGGGTGGGCCGGGCCGCGGGCGGCACACCCAGAGGCAACCGCGAGGCCCTTCTGCACGCCCCACACACGGGTGGGCCTACCGTGGGCGCCCACCCCGGGGCAAACTCAGGCTCTTCTGCACGCCCCACCCACGGGTGGGCCGGCCGTGGCGCACACTCAGAGGCACACCCAAACAGTTCTGCACGCCTACCCATCGGTGGGCCGGCCGTGGGCGGCACACCCAGAGGCACACGCTAACAGTTCTCAACGCCCACCCACGGGTAAGCTGGTCGCTATGCCAACCCAGAAGAATCTGTAGGCTCTTTTTCTGCACGCCCACCCACGGGTGGGCTGGCCGTGGCGGCACACCCGGAGGTAACCGCGAGGCCCTTCTGCACACTCCCCCATCGGGTGGGCTCGCCGCGGGCGGCACAACCAGAGGCAAACGCAGGGCCTTCTGCACACCCACTAACGGGTGGGCCGGCCGGGCGGCACACCCAGAGGCAAACGCAGGTTTTTCTGCACTGCTTCACCCACGGGTGGGCGGCCGTGAGCGCACACCCAGAGGCAACCGCAGGCCCTTCTGCACGCCCACCCACGGGTGGGCCGGGCCGTGGCGGCACACCCAGAGCCACACGCAAACAGTTCTGCACGCCACCCACGGGTGTGCCGGCCGCGGGCGGCACACCCAGAGGCACACGCAACAGTTCTGCACGCCCACCCACGGGTGGGCTGGTCGCTAGCGCCAACCCAGAGGCAACCGCAGGCTCTTCTGCACGCCCACCCACGGGTGGGCCGGCCGCGGCTGCACACCCAGGGGCAACCGCGAGGCCCTTCTGCACGCCCACCCACAGGTGAGCCGGCTGTGGCGGCACACCCATAGCCACATGCAAACAGTTCTGCACGCCGCGACTCCACGGGTAGGCCGCCATGGCTGCACACACAGAGGCAACCCCAGGGCTCTTCTGCACGCCACCCACGGGTGGGTCGGCCGTGGGCGGCACACCAGAGGCAACCGCGAGGCCCTTATGCACGCCCACCCACGGGTGGGCCGGCCGGGCGCACACCCAAAGGCACACGCAAACAGTTCTGCACGCCCACCTACGGGTGGGTTGGTCGCTAAGGCCAACCCTGAGGAAACCGCAGGCCCTTCTGCACGCTCCCACACACGGGTGGTCCGGCCGTGGGCGGCACACCCAGAGGAAAACGCAAACCCTTCTGCACGCCCACCCACGGGTGGGCCGGCCGCATGCCTCACTCAGAGGCAAACGCAAACCCTTCTGCACGCCCACCCACGGGTGGGCCGGCCTTGGCGGCACACCCAAAGGCACACGCAAACAGTTCTGCACGCCCACCCACGGGAAAGCTGGTCGCTAGCGTCAACTTAGAAGAAAATGCAAACCCTTCTGCAGGTTCACACCATCGGGTGGGCTGGCCGTGGCGGCACACCCAGAGGTAATCGCAGGCCCTTCTGCACGCCTCACCCACGGGTAGGTCGGCCGTGGCGGCACACCCAGAGGCAAACGCAGGGCCTTTCTACACACCCACCCACGGGTGGGCCGGCCGCATGCACACCCAGGGGAAAAATGCAGGCCCTACTGCACGCCCCACCCACGGGTGGGCCGGCCGCGGGCGGCACACCCAGAGTCACACGCGAACAGTTCTGCACGCCCACCCACGGGTGGGCCGGCCGAAGCGGCACACCCAGAGGCAAACGCAGAGCCCTTTTGCACGCTCACTCACGGTGGGCCGCCGCGGGCGGCACACCCAGAGCCACACGCAAACAGTTCTGCACGCCCCACGAACGGGTGGGTTGGTCGCTATGCCAACCCAGAGGAAACCGCAGGCCCTTCTTGCACGCCCCACACACGGGTGGGCCTACCGTGGCGGCGCACCCAGGGGGAAAAGCAGGCCCTTCTGCACGCCCACCCACGGGTGGGCCGGCCGTGGCGGCACACCCAGAGGCACACGCAAACAGTTCTGCACGCCCACCCACGGGTAAGCTGGTCTTTGCGTCAACCCAGAAGAAACTGCAGGCCCTTCTGCACGTTCACCCACGGGTGGGCTGGCTGTGGCGGCACACCCAGAGGTAATCGCAGGCCTTCCTGCACTCCCACACACGGGTAGGCCGGCCGTGACTGCACACCCAGAGGCAACCCCAGGACCTTCTGCACAAACACCCACGAATGGGCCGGCCGTGGGCGTGCACACCCAGAGGCAAACGCAGGCCTTTTCTGCACGCCCACCCACGGGTGGGCCCGCCGTGGCGGCACAACCAGAGGCAACCGCAGGCCCTTCTGCACGCCCACCCAGGGGTGGGCCGGCCGTGGCGGCACATTCAGAGGCACACGCAAACAGTTCTGCACGCCCACCCACGGTTGGGCGGCCGTAGCGGCACACCCAGAGGCAACCGCAGGGCCTTCTGCACGCCCACCCACGGGTGGGCCGGCCGTGGCGGCACACCCAGAGCCACACGCAAACAGTTCTGCACGCCCACCCACGGTTGGGCGGCCGTAGCGGCACACCCAGAGGCAAACGCAAACAGTTCTGCACGCCCACCCACGGGTGGGCTGGTCCTGCGTCAACCCAGAGGAAACCGTAGGCCTTTTTCTGCACGCCCCACCCATCGGGTGGGCTGGTCGTGGGCGGCACACCCAGAGGTAATTGCAGGCCCTTCAGCACTCCCATTCACGGGTAGGCCGGCCGTGGGCTGCACACCCAGACGCAACCGCAGGGCCTTCTGCACACCCACCCACTGGTGGGCCGGCCGTGGGCGGCACACTCAGAGGCAAACGCGAAACCCTTCTTCACGCTTCACCCACGGTGGGTCGGCCGCGGCGGCACACCCAGAGGCAACCGCAGGGCCTTCTGCACTCCCACCCAGGGTGGGTCGGCCGCGGGCGGCACACCCAGAGGCACACGCGCAAACAGTTCTGCACGCCTACCCACGTGGTGGGTTGGTCGCTAAGGCCAACCCAGAGGAAACCGCGAGGCCCTTCTGCACGCCCCACCCACGGGTAGGCCGGCCGTGGCGGCACACCCAGAGGCAAACGCAAAACCCTTTCTGCACTCCCACCCACGGGTGGGCCGGCCGTGGCGGCACACTCCAGAGGCAAACGCAAACCCTTCTGCACGCCCCACCCACGGGTGGGCTGGCCGTGGCGGCACACCCAGAGGCAACCGCGAGGCCCTTCTGCACGCCCCCACCCACGGGTTGGCCGGCCGTGGGCGGCACACCCAGAGGCACACGCAAACAGTTGTGCACGCCCCACCCACGGGAAAGCTGGTCGCTAGCGCCAACCCAGAAGAAACTGCAAACCCTTCTGCAGGTTCACCCACGGGTGGGCTGGCCGTGGCGGCACACCCAGAGGTAACCGCAGGCCCTTCTGCACTCCCACCCACGGGTAGGCCGGGCCGTGGCTGCACACCCAGAGGCAAACGCAGGCCCTTCTGAACACCCACCAACGGGTAGGCCGGCCGTGGGCGGCACACTCAGAGGCAAACGCAAACCTTCTGCAGCCCACCCACGGGTGGGCCGCCATGGCGCCACATTCAGAGGCAAACGCAAACCCTTCTGCACGCCCACCCACGGGTGGGTCGGCCGTGGGCGTGCACACCCGGTGGCAAACGCAGGCCATTCTGCACGCCCCACACACGGGTGGGCCTACCGTGGCGCGAACACCCAGGGGAAAAGCAGGCCCTTCTGCACGCCCACCCACGGGTGGGCCGGCCGTGGCTGCACACCCATAGCCACATGCAAACAGTTCTGCACGTCAGCACCCACGGGTAGGCCGGCCATGGCGGCACACCCAGAGGCAACCGCAGGCCCTTCTGCACGCCACCCACGTAGTGGGTCGGCCGTGGGCGGCACACCCAGAGGCAACCGCGAGGCTCTTCTGCACGCCTCACCCCGCAGGTGGGCCGGGCCGTGGGCGGCACACCCAAAGTCACACGCAAACAGTTCTGCTCGCCAACCCTACGGGTGGGTTGGTCGCTAGCGCCAACCCTGAGGAAACCACAGGCCCTTCGGCACGCTTCACCCACAGGTGGGCCGGCCTGTGGCGCACACCCAGAGGCAAACGCGAAACCCTTCTGCACGCCCTCACCCACGGGTGGGCCGGCCGTGGCGGCACACTCAGAGGCAAACGCAGAAACCCTTCTGCACACTCCACTCCACGGGTGTGCCGGGCCGTGGCGGCACACCCAGAGGCACACGCAAACAGTTCTGCACGCCCACCAACGGGTCAGCTTGTCGCTAAGGCCAACCCAGAAGAAACTGCAGGCCCTTCTGCAGGTTCACCCACGGGTGGGCCCGGCCGTGGCGCACACCCAGAAGTAATCGCGAGGCCCTTCTGCACTCCCACCCACGGGTAGGCCGGCCGTGGCGGCACACCCAGAGGCAACCGCAGGGCCTTCTGCACACTCCACCCACGGGTGGGCCGGCCGTGGGCGGCACACCCAGGGGAAAATGCAGGCCCTACTGCACGCCCACTCCACGGTGGGCCGCGTGTGGGCGCACACCCAGAGTCACACGCGAAACAGTTCTGCACGCTTCACCCATCGGGTGGGCCGGCCGGGCGGCACACCCAATGGCAAACGCAAACAGTTTACCACGCCCACCCACGGGAAAGCTGGTCGCTATAGCCAACCCAGAAGAAACTGCAGGGCTTTTCTGCACGCCCACCCACGGGTGGGCCGGGCGGTGGCGCACACTCAGAGGCAAACGCAAACCCTTCTGCACGCCCACCCACGGGTGGGCCGGCCGTGGCGGCACACCCAGAGGCAACCGCGAGGCCCTTCTGCACGCCCACACACGGGTGGGCCTACCGTGGGCGGCACACCCCGGGGCAACCTCAGGCCCTTCTGCACGCCCCACTCCACGGGTGGGCCGGCCGCGGTCGGCACACCCAGAGGCACTCCCAAACAGTTCTGCACTCCCAGCCACGGGGTGGGCCGCCGTGCTGCACACCCAGAGGCACACGCAAACAGTTCTGCACGCCCACCCACGGGTAAGCTGGTCGCTAGCGTCATCCCAGAAGAAAATGCAGGCTCCTTCTGCACGCTCACCCACGGGTGGGCTGGCCGTGGCGCACACCCAGATGTACCCGCAGGCCCTTCTGCACTCCCCCACCCACGCAGGTAGGCCGGCCGTGGCTGCACACCCAGAGGCAACCGCGAGGCCCTTCTGCACTCCCCACCCACGGTAGGGCCGGCCGTGGCTGCACACCCAGAGGCAACCGCTGGCCCTTCTGCACACCCACTCACTGGTGGAACGGCCGTGGCGCGCACACTCAGAGGCAAACGCAAACCCTTCTTCACGCCCCACCCACGAATGGGCCGGCCGTGGCGGCACACTCAGAGGCAAACGCGAAACCCTTCTGCACGCCTCACCCACGGGTGGGCCGGCCGTAGCGCACACCCAGAGGCAACCGCGAGGCCCTTCTGCACGCCCCACACACGGGTGGGCCTTTACCGTATGCCCACCCCGGGGCAAACTCAGGCTCTTCTGCACGCCTCACCCACGGGTGGGCCGGCCGTGGCGGCACACTCAGAGGCACACCCAAACAGTTCTGCACGCCTTCACCCACGGGTGGGCCGCCGTGGCGGCACACCCAGAGGCACACGCTAACAGTTCTCAACGCCCACCCACGGGTAAGCTGGTCGCTAGGCCAACCCAGAAGAATCTGCAGGTCCCTTCTGCACGCCCTCACCCACGGGTGGGCTGGCCGTGGCGCACACCCGAGGTAACCGCAGGCCCTTCTGCACACCCCCCATCGGGTGGGCTCCGCCGTGGCGGCACAACCAGAGGCAAACGCAGGGCCTTCTGCACACCTACTAACGGGGTGGGCCGGCCGGGCGGCACACCCAGAGGCAAACGCAGGCCCTTTCTGCACGCCCACCCACGGGTGGGCGGCCGTAGCGGCACACCCAGAGGCAACCGCAGGGCCTTCTGCACGCCACTCCACGGGTGGGCCGCCGCGGCGCACACCCAGAGGCACACGCAGAGTTCTGCACCACCTACGGGTGGGCTGGTCGCTATGCGCCAACCCAGAGGCAACCGCAGGGCCCTTCTGCACGCCCCACCCACGGGTGGGCCGGCCGTAGGCACACCCAAAGGCACAGACAAATAGTTCTCCACGCCCACTTACGGGTGAGCCGGGCCGCTGCGTAAAACCCAGAGGCAACCGCAGAGGCCCTTCTGCACGCCCATCCACGGGTGGGCCGGGCCGTGGCTGCACACCCAGGGGCAACCGCAGGCCCTTCTGCACGCCCCACCCACAGGTGAGCCGGCTGTGGCGCACACCCATAGCCACATGCAAACAGTTCTGCACGCGCACTCCACGGGTAGGCCGGCCATGGCTGCACACCCAGAGGCAACCGCGAGGGCCTTCTGCACGCCACCCACGGGTGGGCCGGCCGTGGCGCACACCCAGAGGCAAACCGCAGGCCCTTATGCACGCTTCACCCACGGGTGGGCCGGGCCGCGGGCGGCACACCCAAAGGCACACGCAAAACAGTTCTGCACGCCCCACCTACGGGTGGGTTGGTCGCTAAGGCCAACCCTGAGGAAACCGCAGGCCCTTCTGCACGCTCCACACACGGGTGGTCCGGCCGCGGGCGGCACACCCAGAGGAAAACGCAAACCCTTCTGCACGCCCCACCCATCGGTGGGCCGGCCGTGGCGCCTCACTCAGAGGCAAACGCGAAACCCTTCTGCACGCCCACCCACGGGTGGGCCGCCTTGGCGCACACCCAGAGGCACACGCAAACAGTTCTGCACGCCCACCCACGGGAAAGCTGGTCGTTGCGTCAACTTAGAAGAAAATGCAAACCCTTCTGCAGGTTCACCCACGGGTGGGCTGGCCGTGGCGGCACACCCAGAGGCAATCGCAGGCCCTTCTGCACGCCCACCCACGGGTAGGCCGGCCGTGGCGGCACACCCAGAGGCAAACGCAGGGCCTTCTACACACCCACCCACGGGTGGGCCGGCCGTGGCGGCACACCCAGGGGAAAATGCAGGCCCTACTGCACGCCCACCCACGGGTGGGCCGGCCGTGGCGGCACACCCAGAGTCACACGCAAACAGTTCTGCACGCCCACCCACGGGTGGGCCGGCCGTAGCGGCACACCCAGAGGCAAACGCAGAGCCTTTTGCACGCCCACCCACGGGTGGGCCGGCCGTGGCGGCACACCCAGAGCCACACGCAAACAGTTCTGCACGCCCCACGAACGGGTGGGTTGGTCGCTATGGCCAACCCAGAGGAAACCGCAGGCCCTTCTGCACGCCTCCACACACGGGTGGGCCTACCGTGGCGGGCGCACTCCAGGGGAAAAGCAGGCCCTTCTGCACGCCCACCCACGGGTGGGCCGCCGTGGCGGCACACCCAGAGGCACACGCGAAACAGTTCTGCACGCCACCCACGGGTAAGCTGGTCTTTAAGGCCAACCCAGAAGAAACTGCAGGCCCTTCTGCACGCTCACCCACGGGTGGGCTGGCTGTAGCGCACACCCAGAGGTAATCGCAGGCCTTCCTGCACTCCCACACACGGGTAGGCCGGCCGTGACTGCACACCAAGAGGCAACCCCAGGACCTTCTGCACACCCACCCATCTAATGGGTCGGCCGCGGGCGGCACACCCAGAGGCAAACGCAGGTTTTCTGCACGCCCCACCCACGGGTGGGGTTCGCCGCGGGCGGCACAAATCCAGAGGCAACCGCAGGGCTCTTCTGCACGCCCACCCAGGGGTGGGCCGGCCGTGGGCGCACATTCAGAGGCACACGCAGAACAGTTCTGCACGCCCACCCACGGTTAAGGCCGTGAGCGCACACCCAGAGGCAACCGCAGGGCCTTCTGCACGCTTCACCCACGGGTGGGCCGGCCGCATGTGCACACCCAGAGCCACACGCAAACAGTTCTGCACGCTCCACCCACGGGTGGTCACATCGCGGGCGGCACACCCAGAGGCACACGCAAACAGTTCCACACGCCCACCTACGGGTGGGCTGGTCCTACGTCAACCCAGAGGAAACCGCAGGCCCTTCTGCACGCTTCACACACGGGTGGGCCGGCTGTGGCGGCACACCCAGAGAAAAACGCGAAACCCTTCTGCACGCCCACCCACGGGTGGGCCGGCCGTGTGAGGCACACTCAGAGGCAAACGCAAACCCTTCTGCACGCCCACCCACGGGTGGGCCGGACGTGGCGGCACACCCAGAGGCAAACGTAGGCCGTTCTGCACTCCCACCCACGGGTAAGCTGGTCGCTAGCGTCAACTTAGAAGAAACTGCAGGCCCTTCTGCACGTTCACCTACGGGTGGGCAGGCCGTGGCGCACACCCAGAGGTAATCGCAGGCCCTTCTGCACGCCCACCCACGGGTAGGCCGGCCGTGGGCGGCACACCTAGGGGCAACCGCGAGGGCCTTCTGCACACTCCACCCACGGTGGGCCGGCCGTGGCGGCACACCCAGGGGAAAAATGCAGGCCCTACTGCACGCCCACTCCACGGGTGGGCCGGGGCCGTGGCGGCACACCCAGAGTCACACGCAAACAAGTTCTGCACGCCCACCCACGGGTGAGCCGCCCGTGGCGGCACACCCAATGGCAAACGCAAACAGTTCTGCACGCCCCACCCACGGAAAAGCTGGTCGTTAAGGCCAACCCAGAAGAAACTGCAGGCTCCTTCTGCACTTCACCCACGGGTGGGCTGGTCGTGGCGGCACACCCAGAGGTAATTGCAGGCCCTTCAGCACTCCCATTCACGGGTAGGCCGGCCGTGGCTGCACACCCAGACGCGAACCGCAGGGCCCTTCTGCACACCCACCCACTGGTGGGCCGGCCGTGGCGGCACACTCAGAGGCAAACGCAAACCCTTCTTCAAGCCCACCCACGGGTGGGTCGGCCGTGGCGGCACACTCAGAGGTAAACGCAAACCCTTCTGCACGCCCACCCACGGGTGGGCTGGCCGTGGCGGCACACCCAGAGGCAACCGCAGGCCCTTCTGCACGCCCACCCACGGGTGAGCCGGCCGTGGCGGCACACCCAGAGGCACACGCGAACAGTTGTGCACGCCCACCCACGGGTGGGCCGCCTTGGCGCACACCCAGAGGCACACGCAAACAGTTCTGCACGCCCACCCACGGGAAAGCTGGTCGCTATGGCCAACCCAGAAGAAACTGCAAACCCTTCTGCACGCCCTCCCACGGGTGGGCTGGCCGTGGCGGCACACCCAGAGGTAATCGCAGGCCATTCTGCACGCCCACCCACGGGTAGGCCGGCCGTGGCGGCACACCCAGAGGCAACCGCAGGCCCTTCTACACACCCACCCACGGGTGGGCCGGCCGTGGCGGCACACCCAGGGGAAAATGCAGGCCCTACTGCACGCCCACCCACGGGTGGGCCGGCCGTGGCGGCACACCCAGAGTCACACGCAAACAGTTCTGCACGCCCACCCACGGGTGGGCCGGCCGTGGCGGCACACCCAGATGCAACCGCAGGCCCTTCTGCACGCCCACTCACGGGTGGGCCGGCCGTGGCGGCACACCCAGAGCCACACGCAAACAGTTCTGCACGCCCACGAACGGGTGGGTTGGTCGTTGCGTCAACCCAGAGGAAACCGCAGGCCCTTCTGCACGCCCACACACGGGTGGGCCTACCGTGGCGGCACACCCAGGGGGAAAAGCAGGCCCTTCTGCACGCCCACCCACGGGTGGGCCGGCCGTGGCGGCACACCCAGAGGCACACGCAAACAGTTCTGCACGCCCACCCACGGGTAAGCTGGTCTTTGCGTCAACCCAGAAGAAACTGCAGGCCCTTCTGCACGTTCACCCACGGGTGGGCTGGCCGTGGCGGCACACCCAGAGGTAATCGCAGGCCTTTCTGCACTCCCACACACGGGTAGGCCGGCCGTGCCTGCACACCCAGAGGCAACCGCAGGACCTTCTGCACACCCACCCACGAATGGGCCGGCCGTGGCGGCACACCCAGAGGCAAACGCAGGCCTTTCTGCACGCCCACCCACGGGTGGGCCCGCCGTGGCGGCACAACCAGAGGCAACCGCAGGCCCTTCTGCACGCCCACCCAGGGGTGGGCCGGCCGTGGCGGCACATTCAGAGGCACACGCAAACAGTTCTGCACGCCCACCCACGGTTGGGCGGCCGTAGCGGCACACCCAGAGGCAACCGCAGGGCCTTCTGCACGCCCACCCATCGGTGGGGCCGCCGTAGCGCACACCCAGAGCCACACGCAAACAGTTCTGCACGCCCACCCACGGGTGGGCCGACCGTGGCGGCACACCCAGAGGCACACGCAAACAGTTCTACACGCCCACCTACGGGTGGGCTGGTCGTTGCGTCAACCCAGAGGAAACCGCAGGCCCTTCTGCACGCCCACACACGGGTGGGCCGGCTGTGGTGGCACACCCAGAGAAAAACGCAAACCCTTCTGCACGCCCACCCACGGGTGGGCCGGCCGTGGCGGCACACTCAGAGGCAAACGCAAACCCTTCTGCACGCCCACCCACGGGTGGGCCGGCCGTGGCGGCACACCCAGAGGCAAACGCAGGCCGTTCTGCACTCCCACCCACGGGTAAGCTGGTCGCTAAGGCCAACTTAGAAGAAACTGCAGGCCCTTCTGCACGCTCACTCCACGGGTGGGCAGGCCGTGTCGGCACACCCAGAGGTAATCGCAGGCCCTTCTGCACGCCCCACCCACGGGTAGGCCGCCGCGGGCGGCACACCTAGGGGGCAACCGCAGGGCCTTCTGCACACCCACCCACGGGTGGGCCGGCCGTGGGCGGCACACCCAGGGGAAAATGCAGGCCCTACTGCACGCCCACCCATCGGTCGGCCGGCCGTGGCGGCACACCCAGAGTCACACGCAAACAGTTCTGCACGCCCACCACGGGTGGTCGCCCGCGGCGGCACACCCAATGGCAAACGCAAACAGTTCTACACGCCCACCCACGGGAAAACTGGTCGCTAAGGCCAACCCAGAAGAAACTGCAGGCCTTTTTCTGCACGCCCCACCCACGGGTGGGCTGGTCGTGGCGCACACCCAGAGGTAATTGCAGGCCCTTCAGCACTCCCATTCACGGGTAGGCCGGCCGTGGCTGCACACCCAGACGCGAACCGCGAGGGCCTTCTGCACACCCACCCACTGGTGGGCCGGCCGTATGCACACTCAGAGGCAAAAGCAAACCCTTCTTCACGCCCACCCACGGGTGGGCCGGCCGTGGCGGCACACCCAGAGGCAACCGCAGGGCCTTCTGCACTCCCACCCAGGGGTGGGTCGGCCGTGGCGGCACACCCAGAGGCACACGCAAACAGTTCTGCACGCCCACCTACGGGTGGGCTGGTCGTTGCGGCAACCCAGAGGAAACCGCAGGCCCTTCTGCACGCCCCACCCACGGGTAGGCCGGCCGTGGGCGGCACACCCAGAGGCAAACGCAAACCTTTTCTGCACGCCCCACCCACGGGTGGGCCGCCGTGGGCGGCACACTCAGAGGCAAACGCGAAACCTTCTGCACGCCCACCCACGGGTGGGCTGGCCGCGGGCGGCACACCCAGAGGCAACCGCGCAGGCCCTTCTGCACGCTCCCACCCACGGGTGGGCCGCCGTATGCACACCCAGAGGCACACGCAAACAGTTGTGCACGCCACCCACGGGTGGGCCGGCCTTGGCGGCACACCCAGAGGCACACGCAAACAGTTCTGCACGCCCCACCCACCGGAAAGCTGGTCGCTAAGGCCAACCCAGAAGAAACTGCAAACCCTTCTGCAGGTTCACCCACGGGTGGGCTGGCCGTGGCGGCACACCCAGAGGTAACCGCAGGCCCTTCTGCACTCCCACCCACGGGTAGGCCGGCCGTGGCTGCACACCCAGAGGCAAACGCAGGCCCTTCTGAACACCCACCAACGGGTAGGCCGGCCGCGGGCGGCACACTCAGAGGCAAACGCGAAACCCTTCTGCACGCCTAACCACGGGTGGGCCGGCCATGGCGCCACATTCAGAGGCAAACGCAAAACCCTTCTGCACGCCCCACCCACGGGTGGGCCGGCCGCGGGCGGCACACCCCGGTGGCAAACGTAGGCCATTCTGCACGCCCCACACACGGGTGGGCCTACCGGGGCGTGAACACCCAGGGGGAAAAGTAGGCCTTCTGCACGCCCCACCCACGGGTGGGCCGGCCGTGGCTGCACACCCATAGCCACATGCAAACAGTTCTGCACGCGCACCCACGGGTAGGCCGGCCATGGCGGCACACCCAGAGGCAACCGCAGGCCCTTCTGCACGCCACCCACGGGTGGGCCGGCCGTGGCGGCACACCCAGAGGCAACCGCAGGCCCTTCTGCACGCCCACCCGCAGGTGGGCCGGCCGTGGCGGCACACCCAAAGGCACACGCAAACAGTTCTGCTCGCCAACCTACGGGTGGGTTGGTCGCTATGCCAACCCTGAGGAAACCGCGAGGCCCTTCTGCACGCCCCCCACCCACAGGTGGGCCGGCTGTGGCGGCACACCCAGAGGCAACCGCAGGGCCTTCTGCACTCCCACCCAGGGGTGGGTCGGCCGTGGCGCACACCCAGAGGCACACGCGAAACAGTTCTGCACGCCCCCACCCACGGGTGGGTTGGTCGCTGCGGCAACCCAGAGGAAACCGCAGGCCCTTCTGCACGCTTCACCCACGGGTAGGCCGGCCGTGGCGGCACACCCAGAGGCAAACGCGAAACCTTTTTCTGCACGCCCCACCCACGGGTGGGCCGGCCGCGTGTAGCACACTCAGAGGCAAACGCGAAACCCTTCTGCACGCCCACCCACGGTGGGCTGGCCGTGGCGGCACACCCAGAGGCAACCGCAGGCTCCTTCTGCACGCCCACCCACGGGTGGGCCGGCCGTGTGAAGCACACCCAGAGGCACACGCAAACAGTTGTGCACGCCCACCCACGGGTGGGCCGGCCTTGGCGGCACACCCAGAGGCACACGCAAACAGTTCTGCACGCCCACCCACGGAAAGCTGGTCGCTGGCGTCAACCCAGAAGAAACTGCAAACCCTTCTGCAGGTTCACCCACGGGTGGGCTGGCCGTGGCGGCACACCCAGAGGTAACCGCAGGCCCTTCTGCACTCCCCACCCACGGGTAGGCCGGCCGTGGCTGCACACCCAGAGGCAAACGCGAGGCCCTACTGAACACCCACCAACGGGTAGGCCGGCCGTGGCGGCACACTCAGAGGCAAACGCAAACCCTTCTGCACGCCCCCAACCACGGGTGGGCCGGCCATGGCGCCACATTCAGAGGCAAACGCAAACCCTTCTTGCACGCCCCACCCACGGGTGGGCCGGGCCGTGGCGGCACACCCGGTGGCAAACGAGGCCATTCTGCACGCCCCACACACGGGTGGGCCTACCGGGCGGAACACCCAGGGGGAAAAAGCAGGCCCTTCTGCACGCCCCACCCACGGGTGGGCCGGCCGCGGGCTGCACACCCATAGCCACATGCAAACAGTTCTGCACGCCAGCACTCCACGAGGTAGGCCGGCCATGGCGGCACACCCAGAGGCAACCGCGCAGGCCCTTCTGCACGCCACCCACGGGTGGGCCGGCCGTGGCGGCACACCCAGAGGCAACCGCGAGGCCCTTCTGCACGCCCACCCGCAGGGTGGGCCGGCCGTGGCGACACCCAAAGTCACACGCAAACAGTTCTGCTCGCCAACCTACGGGTGGGTTGGTCGCTGCGTCAACCCTGAGGAAACCGCGAGGGCTCTTCTGCACGCTCACCCACAGGTGGGCCGGCTGTGGCGGCACACTCAGAGGCAAACGCAAACCCTTCTGCACGCCCACCCACGGGTGTGCCGCCGTGCGGCGGCAAACCCAGAGGCACACGCAAACAGTTTTGCACGCCCACCCACGGGTGGGCCGGCCTTGGCGGCACACCCAGAGGCACACGCAAACAGTTCTGCACGCCCACCCACGGAAATCTGGTCGCTAGCGTCAACCCAGAAGAAACTGCAGGCCCTTCTGCAGGTTCACCCACGGGTGGGCTGGCCGTGGCGGCACACCCAGAAGTAATCGCAGGCCCTTCTGCACTCCCACCCACGGGTAGGGCCGGCCGTGGCGGCACACCCAGAGGCAACCGCAGGGCCTTCTGCACACCCACCCACGGGTGGGCCGGCCGTGGCGGCACACCCAGGGGAAAATGCAGGCCCTACTGCACGCCCACCCACGGGTGGGCCGGCCGTGGCGGCACACCCAGAGTCACACGCAAACAGTTCTGCACGCCCACCCACGGGTGGGCCGGCCGTGGCGGCACACCCAATGGCAAACGCAAACAGTTCTCCACGCCCACCCACGGGAAAGCTGGTCGTTGCGTCAACCCAGAAGAAACTGCAGGGCCTTCTGCACGCCCACCCACGGGTGGGCTGGCCGTGGCGGCACACCCAGAGGCAACCGCAAACCCTTCTGCATGCCCACCCACGGGTAGGCCGGCCGTGGCTGCACACCCAGAGGCAACCGCAGGGCCTTCTGCACACCCACCCACTGGTGGGCCGGCCGTGGCGGCACACTCAGAGGCAAACGCAAACCATTCTTCACGACCACCCACGAATGGGCCGGCCGTGGCGGCACACTCAGAGGCAAACGCAAACCCTTCTGCACGCCCACCCACGGGTGGGCCGGCCGTGGCGGCACACCCAGAGGCAACCGCAGGCCCTTCTGCACGCCCACACACGGGTGGGCCTACCGTGGCGGCACACCCCGGGGCAACCTCAGGCCCTTCTGCACGCCCACCCACGGGTGGGCCGGCCGTGTCGGCACACCCAGAGGCACTCCCAAACAGTTCTGCACGCCCAGCCAGGGGTGGGCCGGCCGCGGCTGCACACCCAGAGGCACACGCAAACAGTTCTGCACGCCCACCCACGGGTAAGCTGGTCGTTGCGTCATCCCAGAAGAAAATGCAGGCCCTTCTGCACGCCCACCCACGGGTGGGCTGGCCGTGGCGGCACACCCAGATGTACCCGCAGGCCCTTCTGCACTCCCACCCACGAGTAGGCCGGCCGTGGCTGCACACCCAGAGGCAACCGCAGGGCCTTCTGCACGCCCACCCACGGGTGGGCCGGCCGTGTGGCACACCCAGGAGCAACCGCGAGGCCCCACTGCACGCCCACCCACGGGTGGGCCGACGTCAGCGGCACACCCAGAGGCACCGCGCAAACAGTTCTGCACGCCCACCCACGGGTGGGCCGGCCGTGGCGGCACACGCAGAGGCACACGCAAACCAGTTCTGCACGCCCACCCACGGGAAAGCTGGTCGTTCGTCAACCCAGAAGAAACTGCAGGCCCTTCTGCACTTCACCCACGGGTGGGCTGGCCGTGTGGCGCACACCCAGAGGTAACCGCGAGGCTCTTCTGCACGCCCAACCACGGGTAGGCCGGCCGTGGCTGCACACCCAGAGGCAACCGCAGGGCCTTCTGCACACCCACCCACTGGTGGGCCGGCCGTGGCGGCACACCCAGAGAGCAAACGCAAACCATTCTTCACGACCACCCACGGAATGGGCCGGCCGTGGCGGCACACTCAGAGGCAAACGCGAAACCCTTCTGCACGCTCACCCACGGGTGGGCCGGCCGTATGCGGCACACCCAGAGGCAACCGCGAGGCCCTTCTGCACGCCCCACACACGGGTGGGCCTACCGTGGCGGCACACCCCGGGGCAACCTCAGGCCCTTCTGCACGCCCCACCCACGGGTGGGCCGGCCGTGTCGGCACACCCAGAGGCACTCCCAAACAGTTCTGCACGCCCAGCCAGGGGTGGGCGACGCTGCTGCTACCCAGAGGCACACGCAAACAGTTCTGCACGCCCACCCACGGGTAAGCTGGTCGTTAAGGCCATCCCAGAAGTAAATGCAGGCCCTTCTGCACGCCCACCCACGGGTGGGCTGGCCGTGTGGCACACCCAGATGTACCGCAGGCCCTTCTGCACTCCCACCCACGAGTAGGCTGGCCGTGGCTGCACACCCAGAGGCAACCGCAGGGCCTTCTGCACGCCCACACACGGGTGGGCCGGCCGTGGCGGCACACCCAGGAGCAACCGCAGGCCCCACTGCACGCCCACCCACGGGTGGGCCGGCCGTGGCGGCACACCCAGAGGCACACGCAAACAGTTCTGCACGCCCACCCACGGGTGGGCCGGCCGTGGCGGCACACGCAGAGGCACACGCAAACAGTTCTGCACGCCCACCCACGGGTAAGCTGGTCGTTGCGTCAACCCAGAAGAAACTGCAGGCCCTTCTGCACGCCCACCCACGGGTGGGCTGGCCGTGGCGGCACACCCAGAGGTAACCGCAGGCTCTTCTGCACGCCCAACCACGGGTAGGCCGGCCGTGGCTGCACACCCAGAGTCAAACGCAGGGCCTTCTGCACACCCACCAACGGGTGGGTCGGCCTTGGAGGCACACCCAGAGGCAAACGCAGGCCTTTCTGCACGCCCACCCACGGGTATGCCCTCCATGGCGGCACAACCAGGGGCAACCGCAGGCCCTTCTGCACGCCCACCCAGGGGTGGGCCGGCCGTGGCGGCACACCCAGAGGCACACGCATAAAATAGTTCTGCAGCCCACCCACGGTTGGCCGGGTTGTAGCGGCACACCCAGAGGCAACCGCAGGCCCTTCTGCACGCCCCACTCACGGGTGGGCCCGCCGTGTGGCACACCCAGACCCACTGCGCAAACAGTTCTGCAGCCCACGAGCGGGTGGGTTGGTCGTTAGCGTCAACCCACAGGAAACCGCAGGCCCTTCTGCACACCCACACGGGTGGGCCTACCGTGGCGGCACACCCAGGGGGAAAAGCAGGCCCTTCTGCACGCCCACCCACGGGTGGGCCGGCCGAGGCGTCACACCCAGAGGCACACGCAAACAGTTCTGCACGCCCACCCACGGGTGGGCCGGCCGTGGCGGCACACCCAGAGGCACACGCAAACAGTTCTGCACGCCCACCCACGGGTAAGCTGGTCGTTGCGTCAACCCAGAAGAAACTGCAGGCCCTTCTGCACGTTCACCCACGGGTGGGCTGGCCGTGGCGGCACACCCAGAGGTAATCGCAGGCCTTTCTGCACTCCCACACACGGGTAGGCCGGCCGTGCCTGCACACCCAGAGGCAACCGCAGGACCTTCTGCACACCCACCCACGGGTGGGCCGGCCGTGGCGGCACACCCAGAGGCAAACGCAGGCCTTTCTGCACGCCCACCCACGGGTGGGCCCGCCGTGGCGGCACACTCAGAGGCAAACGCAGGCCCTTCTGCACGCCCACCCAGGGGTGGGCCGGCCGTGGCGGCACATTCAGAGGCACACGCAAACAGTTCTGCACGCCCACCCACGGTTGGGCGGCCGTAGCGGCACACCCAGAGGCAACCGCAGGGCCTTCTGCACGCCCACCCACGGGTGGGCCGACCGTGGCGGCACACCCAGAGGCACACGCAAACAGTTCTACACGCCCACCTACGGGTGGGCTGGTCGTTGCGTCAACCCAGAGGAAACCGCAGGCCCTTCTGCACGCCCACACACGGGTGGGCCGGCTGTGGCGGCACACCCAGAGAAAAACGCAAACCCTTCTGCACGCCCACCCACGGGTGGGCCGGCCGTGGCGGCACACTCAGAGGCAAACGCAAACCCTTCTGCACGCCCACCCACGGGTGGGCTGGTCGTGGCGGCACACCCAGAGGTAATTGCAGACCCTTCAGCACTCCCATTCACGGGTAGGCCGGCCGTGCCTGCACACCCAGAGGCAAACCCAGGCCCTTCTGCACGCCCACCCACGGGTGGGCCGGCCGTGGCGGCACACCCAGAGGCAACCGCAGGCCCTTCTTCACGCCCACCCACGGGTGGGCCGGCCGTGGCGGCACACCCAGAGGCAAACGCAGGCCCTTCTGCACGCCCACCCACGGATGGGCCAGCCGTAGCGGCACACCCAGAGGCAACCGCAGGCCCTTCTGCACGCCCAAGCACGGGTGGGCCGGCCGTGGCGGCACACCCAGTGGCAACCACAGGCCTTTCTGCACGCCCACCCACGGGTAGGCCGGCCGTTGCGGCACACCCAGAGCCACACGCAAACAGTTCTGCACGCCCACCCACGGTTGGGCCGGCCGTGGCGGCACACCCAGGGGCAAACGCAGGCCCTTCTGCACGCCCACCCACAGTTGGCCAGACGTGGCGACACACCCAGAGGCACACGCAAACAGTTCTGAACTCCCACCAACGGGTGGGCCGGCCGTGGCGGCACACCCAGAGGCAACCGCAGGCCCTTCTGCACGCCGAACCACGGGTGGGCCGGCCGTGGCGGCACACCCGGAGGCAAACGCAGGCCCTTCTGCACGCCCACACACGGGTGGGCCTAGCGTGGCGGCACACCCAGGGGGAAAAGCAGGCCCTTCTGCACGCCCACCCACGGGTGGGCCGGCCGTGGCGGCACACCCAGAGGCACACGCAAACAGTTCTGCACGCCCACCCACGGGTAAGCTGGTCGTTGCGTCAACCCAGAAGAAACTGCAGGCCCTTCTGCACGTTCACCCACGGGTGGGCTGGCCGTGGCGGCACACCCAGAAGTAATTGCAGGCCCTTCTGCACTCCCACTCACGGGTAGGCCGGCCGTGCCTGCACACCCAGAGGCAACCGCAGGACCTTCTGCACACCCACCCACGGGTGGGCCGGCCGTGGCGGCACACCCAGGGGAAAATGCAGGCCCTACTGCACGCCCACCCACGGGTGGGCCGGCTGTGGCGGCACACCCAGAGGCACACGCAAACAGTTATGCACGCCCACCCACGGGTGGGCCGGCCGTGGCGGCACACCCAATGGCAAACGCATACAGTTCTGCACGCCCAACCACGGGAAAGCTGGGCGTTGCGTCAAGCCAGAAGAAACTGCAGGCCCTTCTGCACTCCCACCCACGGGTGGGCTGGCCGTGGCGGCACACCCAGAGGTAATCGCAGGCCCTTTGGCATGCCCACCCACGGGTAGGCCGGCCGTGGCTGCACACCCAGAGGCAATCGCAGGCCCTTCTGCACACCCACCCACTGGTGGGCCGGCCGTGGCGGCACACCCAGAGGCAACCGCAGGCCCTTCTGCACGCCCCCACACTGGTGGGCCTACCGTGGCGGAACACCCCGGGGCAAACTCAGGCCCTTCTGCACGCCCACCCACGGGTGGGCCGGCCGTGGCGGCACACCCAGAGGCACACGCTAACAGTTCTCAACGCCCCCCCACGGGTAAGCTGGTCGTTGCGTCAACCCAGAAGAAACTGCAGGCCCTTCTGCACACCCACCAACGGGTGGGCCCGCCGTGGCGGCACAACCAGAGGCAAACGCAGGGCCTTCTGCACACCCACCAACGGGTGGGCCGGCCGTGGCGGCACAACCAAAGGCAAACGCAGGGCCTTCTGCACACCCACCCACGGGTGGGCCCGCCGTGGCGGCACAACCAGGGGCAACCGCAGGCCCTTCTGCACGCCCACCCAGGGGTGGGCCGGCCGTGGCGGCACATTCAGAGGCACACGCAAACAGTTCTGCACGCCCACCCACGGTTAAGCGGCCGTAGCGGCACACCCAGAGGCCACCGCAGGGCCTTCTGCACGCCCACCCACGGGTGGGCCGGCCGTGGCGGCACACCCAGAGCCGCACGCAAACAGTTCTGCACGCCCACCCACGGGTGGGCCGACCGTGGCGGCACACCCAGAGGCACACGCAAACAGTTCTGCACGCCCACCTACGGGTGGGCTGGTCGTTGCGTCAACCCAGAAGAAATCGCAGGCCCTTCTGCACGCCCACCCAGGGGTGGGCCGGCCGTGGCGGCACATTCAGAGGCACACGCAAACAGTTCTGCACGCCCACCCACGGGTGGGCGGCCGTAGCGGCACACCCAGAGGCAACCGCAGGGCCTTCTGCAAGCCAACCCACGGGTGGGCCGGCCGTGGCGGCACACCCAGAGCCGCACGCAAACAGTTCTGCACGCCCACCCACGGGTGGGCCGACCGTGGCGGCACACCCAGAGGCACACGCAAACAGTTCTGCACGCCCACCTACGGGTGGGCTGGTCGTTGCGTCAACCCAGAGGAAACCGCAGGCCCTTCTGCACGCCCACTCACAGATGGGCCGGCCGTGGCGGCACGCCCAGGGGAAAATGCAGGCCCTACTGCACGCCCACCCACGGGTGGGCCGGCCGTGGCGGCACACCCAATGGCAAACGCAAACTGTTCTGCACGCCCAACCACGGGAAATCTGGTCGTTGCGTCAAGCCAGAAGAAACTGCAGGCCCTTCTGCACGCCCACCCACGGGTGGGCTGGCCGCGGCGGCACACCCAGAGGTAATCGCAGGCCCTTTGGCATGCCCACCCACGGGTAGGCCGCCCGTGGCTGCACACCCAGAGGCATCCGCAGGCCCTTCTGCACACCCACTCACTGGTGGTCCGGCCGTGGCGGCACACTCAGAGGCAAACGCAAACCCTTCTTCACCCCCACCCACGAATGGGCCGGCCGTGGCGGCACACTCAGCGGCAAACGCAAACCCTTCTGCACGCCCACCCACGGGTGGGCCGGCCGTGGCGGCACACCCAGAGGCAACCGCAGGCCCTTCTGCACGCCCACACACGGGTGGGCCTACCGTGGCGGCCCACCCCGGGGCAAACTCAGGCCCTTCTGCACGCCCACCCACGAATGGGCCGGCCGTGGCGGCACACCCAGAGGCACACGCAAATAGTTCTGCACGCCCACCCACGGTTGGCCGGCCGTAGCGGCACACCCAGAGGCAACCGCAGGGCCTTCTGCACGCCCACTCACGGGTGAGCCGGCCGTGGCGGCACACCCAGAGCCACACGCAAACAGTTCTGCAGCCCACGAGCGGGTGGGTTGGTCGTTCGCGATCAACCCAGAGGAAACCGCCAGGCCCTTCTGCACGCCCACACACGGGTGGGCCTACCGTGGCGGCACACCCAGGGGGAAAAGCAGGCCCTTCTGCACGCCCACCCACGGGTGGGCCGGCCGAGGCGTCACACCCAGAGGCACACGCAAACAGTTCTGCACGCCCACCCACGGGTAAGCTGGTCGTTCCGTCAACCCAGAAGAAACTGGAGGCCCTTCTGCACGTTCACCCACGTGTGGGCTGGCCGTGGCGGCACACCCAGAGGTAATCGCGGGCCTTTCTTCACTTTCACACACGGGTAGGCCAGCCGTTGCCTGCACACCAGAGGCAACCGCGGAGACCTTCTGCACACCCACCCACGAATGGGCCGGCCGTGGCGGCACACCCAGAGAGCAAACGCAGGCCTTTTCTGCACGCCCACCCACGGGTGGGCCCGCCCGTCGGCGGCACAACCAGAGAGCAACCGCGGAGCGCTTCTGCACGCCCACCCAGGGGTGGGCCGGCCGGCGAGGCACATTCAGAGCACCGCGCAAACAGTTCTGCACGCCCACCCACGGTTGGGCGGCCGTAGCGGCACACCCAGAGGCAACCGCAGGGCCTTCTGCACGCCCACCCACGGGTGGGCCGGCCGTGGCGGCACACCCAGAGCCACACGCAAACAGTTCTGCACGCCCACCCACGGTTGGGCGGCCGTAGCGGCACACTCAGAGGCAAACGCAAACCCTTCTGCACGCCCACCCACGGGTGGGCCGGCCGTGGCGGCACACCCAGAACAACCGCAGGCCCTTCTGCACGCCCACCCACGGGTGGGCCTACCGTGGCGGCACACTCAGAGGCAAACGCAGGGCCTTCTGCACGCCCACCCATGGGAGGGCCGGCCATGGTGCCACATTCAGAGGCAAACGCAAGCCCTTCTGCATGCCCACCCACGGGTGGGCCGGCCGTGGCGGCACACCCAGGGGGAAAACAGGCCCTTCTGCACGCCCACCCACGGGTGGAGGCCGAGCGGCGTCACGCAGAGAGCACCGCATAAACAGTTCTGCAGCCCACCCGCGGGTAAGCTGGTGCGTTGCGTCAACCCAGAATAAACTGCAGGCCCTTCTGCACGTTCACCCACGGGTGGGCTGGCCGTGGCGGCACGCAGAGGTAATCGCAGGCCTTTCTGCACTCCCACACCGCGGGTAGGCCGGCCGTGCCTGCACTCCCAGAGGCAACCGCAGGACCTTCTGCACACCCACCCACGGGTGGGCCGGCCGTCGGCGGCACACCCAGGGGAAAAATGCAGGCCCTACTGCACGCTTACCCGCAGGGTGGGCCGGCTGTGGCGGCACCCAGAGCCACATGCAAACAATTCTGCCGCGGCCACTCCGCGGGTGGGCCGGCCGTGTGAAACACCCAATGGCAAACGCAAACAGTTCTGCTGCAGCCCAACCACGGGAAAGCTGGTCGTTCGCGTCAAGCCAGAAGAAACTGCAGGCCCTTCTGCACGCCCACCCGCGGTTGGGCTGGCCGTGGCGGCACACTCAGAGGCAAAAGCGCAAACCCTTCTGCACGCCCACCCACTGGTGGGCCGGCCGTGGCGGCACACCCAGAGGCAACCGCAGGCCTTTCTGCACACCCACTCACTGGTGGGCCGGCCCTGGCAGCACACTCACAGGCAAGCGCAAACCCTTCTTCACGCCCACCCACGAATGGGCCGACCGTGGCGGCACACTCAGAGACAAGCGCAAACCCTTCTGCACGCCCACCCACGGGTGGGCCGGCCGTGGCGGCACACCCGAGAGGCAACCGCGAGGCCCTTCTGCACGCCCCCCACACTGGTGGGCCTACCGTGGCGGCACACCCCGGGGCAAACTCAGGCCCTTCTGCACGCCCACCCGCACGGGTGGGCCGACACGTGGCGGCACACCAGAGGCACCACGCTAACAGTTCTCAACGCCCCACCCACGGTTGGGCCGGCCGTGGCGGCACACCCAGAGGCACCACGCTAACAGTTCTCGCGCCCACCCACGGGTAAACTGGTCGTTAGCGTCAACCCAGAAGAAACTGCAGGCCCATCTGCACGCCCACCCACCGGTGGGCTGGCCGTGGCGGCACACCCAGAGGCAAAGCGTAGGGCCTTCTCCACACCCACCAGCGGGTGGGCCGGCCGTGGCGGCACACCCAGAGAGCAAACGCAGGCCTTTCTGCACGCCCACACACGGGTGGGCCGCCCGTGTACGGCACAACCAGAGAGCAACCGCAGGCCTTCTGCAGCCCACCCAGGGGTGGGCCGACGTCGCGGCGCATACAGAGGCACCGCGCAAACAGTTCTGCACGCCCACCCACGGTTGAGCGTGCCGAAGCGCACACCCAGAGGCAACCGCAGGGGTTTTCTGCAGCCCACCCGCGGGTGGGCGGCCGTCGGCGACACACCCAGAGCTGCACGCCAAACAGTTCTGCACGCCCACCCACGGGTGGGCCGACCCGTCGGCGACACCGCGCGCAGAGGCACCGCGCAAACAGTTCTGCACGCCCACCTCACGGGTGGGCTGGTCGCTAACGTCAACCCAGAGGAAACGCGAGGCCCTTCTGCACGCCCACCCACAGGTGGGCCGGCCGTGCTTGACACCCCGGGGAAAATGCAGGCCCTACTGCACGCCCACCCACGGGTGGGCCGGCTGTGTCGGCACACCTAGAGCACCGCCAAACAGTTCTGCACGCCCACCCACGGGGTTGGCCGGCCGTGGCGGCACACCCAATGGCAAACGCAAATAGTTCTGCAGCCCAACCACGGGAAAGCTGATGCGTTGCGTCAAGCCAGAAGAAACTGCAGGCCCTTCTGCACGCCCACCCACGGGTGGGCTGGCGTGTGGCTTACACCCAGAGGTAATCGCGGGCCCTTTGGCATGCCCACCCACGGGTAGGCCGGCCGTGGCTGCACACCCAGAGGCAACCGCCAGGCCCTTCTGCACACCCACTCACTGGTGGGCGGCCGTGGCGGCACACTCAGAGAGCAAACGCAAACCCTTCTTCACGCCCACCCGCAGATTGGCGGCCGTGGCGGCACACTCAGAGGCAAAGGCAAACCCTTCTGCAGCCCACCCGCGGGTGGGCGGCCGTCAGCGGCTTTTACCCAGAGGCAACCGCAGGCCCTTCTGCGCCCCACACGCGGGTGGGCCTGCGTCAGCGGCACACCCGGGGCAAACTCAGGCCCTTCTGCACGCCCACCGCGGGTGGGCCCTACCGTGGCGGCACACCCAGAGGCTGCAGCTAACAGTTCTCAAGCGCCCACCCGCGGGTAAGCTGGTCGTTCGTCAACCCAGAAGAAACTGCAGGCCCTTCAGCACGCCCACCCGCGGAGGGCTGGCCGTGGCGGCACACCCAGAGGTAATGGCAGGCCCTTCTGCACACCCACCCGCGGGTGGGCCACGCCCGTGGCGGCACAACCAGAAGACAAGCGCGGGGCCTTCTGCACACCCACCATCGGGTGGGCGGCCGTCGCGGCACACCCAGAGAGCAAACGCGAGCCTTTCTACACGCCCACCCACGGGTGGAGCCCGCCCGTGGCGGCACAACCAGAGGCAGCCGCAGGCTCATACCTGCACGCCCGCAGGGGTGGGCCGGCCGTGGCGGCACATTCAGAGGCACACTGCATAAACAGTTCTGCACGCCCACCCACGGTTGGTCGGCCGCAGCGGCACACCCAGAGGCAACCGCGGGAGCCTTCTGTCACGCCCACCCACGGGTGGGCCCGCCCGTCAGCGGCACAACCAGAAAGGCAACCGCAGGCCCTTCTGCACGCCCACCCACCAGTGGGCCGGGCTGTGGCGGCACACCCAGAGCCACCGCGCAAACAGTTCTGCCGCGCCCGTACGGGTGGGCCGACCGTAGCGGCACACCCAGAGGCACACGCAAACAGTTCTGCACGCCCACCTACGGGTGGGCTGGTGGTCACGTCAACCCAGAGGCAACCGCGGAGCCCCTTCTGCCACGCCCACCCACGGGTGGGCGGCCGTCAGCGGCACACCCATAGGCACAGGCAAATGGTTCTCCACGCTCACTTCACGGGTGAGCCGGCCGTTCGCGTAAACCCAGAGGCAACCGCAGGCCCTTCTGCACGCCCATCCACGGGTTGCCCGGCCGTGGCGGGCGCAGAGGGAGCAAAACGCAGGGCCCTACTGCAGCTTACCCACGGGTGGGCCGGCTGTGGCGGCACACCCAGAGGCACATGCAAACAGTTCTGCACGGCCACTCACGCGGGTGGGCGGCCGTGGCGGCACACCCAATGGCAAAACGCAAACAGTTCTGCACGCCCAACCACGGGAAAGCTGGTCGTTGCGTCAAGCCAGAAGAAACTGCAGGCCCTTCTGCACGCCCACCCACGGTTAGGCGGCCGTGTGACACTCTCAGAGGCAAAGCGCCAAACCCTTCTGCGCCCACCCACGGGTGGGCCGACCGTCTTGACACACCCAGAGGCAACCGCAGAGCCCTTCTGCAGCCCACCCACGGGTGGGCCTACCGTCGTGGCACACTCCAGAGGCAAGCGCCGGGCCTTCTGCACGCCCACCCATGGGAGGGCCGGCCATGGTGCCACATTCAGAGGCAAAGCGCAAACCCTTCTGCATGCCCACCCACGGGTGGGCCGGCCGTCAGCGGCACACCCGGGGGCAAACGCAGACCCTTCTGCCGCCCACACACGGGTGGGCCTACCGTGGCGGCACACCCAGGGGGAAAACAGGCCCTTCTGCACGCCCACCCACGGGTGGGCCGGCCGGCGTCACCCAGAGGCACCGCATAAACAGTTCTGCAGCGCGCACCCGCGGGTGGGCCGGCCGTGGCGCACACCCAGAGGCACCGCATAAACAGTCCTGCACGCCCACCCACGGGTAAGCTGGTCGTTGCGTCAACCCAGAAGAAACTGCAGGCCCTTCTGCCGCACGTTCACCCACGGGTGGGCTGGCCGTGGCGGCACACCCAGAGGTAATCGCGAGCCCTTTGGCATGCCCACCCACGGGTAGGCCGGCCGTGGCTGCACACCCAGAGGCAACCGCAGGCCCCTTCTGCACACCCACTCACTGGTGGGCGGCCGTGGCGGCACACTCAGAGGCAAACGCAAAACCCTTCTTCACGCCCACCCACGAATTGGCCGGCCGTGGCGTACACTCAGAGGCAAAGGCAAACCCTTCTGCACGCCCACCCACGGGGTGGGCCGACGTAGCGGCACACCCAGAGGCAACCGCAGGCCCTTCTGCACGCCCACACGGGTGGGCCTACCGTGGCGGCACACCCCGGGGCAAACTGAGGCCCTTCTGCACGCCCACCCACGGGTGGGCCTGCCGTGGCGGCACACCCAGAGGCACACGCTAACAGTTCTCAACGCCCACCCGCGGGTAAGCTGGTCGTTCGCGTCAACCCAGAAGAAACTGCAGGCCCTTCTGCACGCCCACCCACCCGGTGGGCTGGCCGTCAGCGGCACACCCAGAGGTAATGGCAGGCCCTTCTGCACACCCACCCACGGGTGGGCCCGCCCGTGGCGGCACAACCAGAGAGCAAACGCAGGGCCTTCTGCACACCCACAATCGGGTGGGCCGGCCGTGGCGGCACACCCAGAGAGCAAACGCAGAGCCTTTCTGCACGCCCACCCACGGGTGGGCCACGCCCGTCAGCGGCACAACCAGAGAGCAACCGCGGAAGGCCCTTCTGCAGCCCACCCACGAGTGGGCGGCTGTGGCGGCACACCCAGAGCCACTACGCAAACAGTTCTGCACGCCCACCCCGCGGGTGGGCCGACCCGTCGGCGGCACCCAGAGGCACACGCAAACAGTTCTGCACGCCCACCTACGGGTGGGCTGGTCGTTGCGTCAACCCAGAGGCAACCGCAGGCCCTTCTGCACGCCCACCCACGGGTGGGCCGGCCGTGGCGGCACACCCATAGGCACAGGCAAATAGTTCTCCACGCTCACTTACGGGTGAGCCGGCCGTTGCGTAAACCCAGAGGCAACCGCAGGCCCTTCTGCACGCCCATCCACGGGTTGCCGGCCGTGGCGGCACACCCAGGGGCAAACGCAGGCCCTACTGCACGCTTACCCACGGGTGGGCCGGCTGTGGCGGCACACCCAGAGGCACATGCAAACAGTTCTGCACGGCCACTCACGGGTGGGCCGGCCGTGGCGGCACACCCAATGGCAAACGCAAACAGTTCTGCACGCCCAACCACGGGAAAGCTGGTCGTTGCGTCAAGCCAGAAGAAACTGCAGGCCCTTCTGCACGCCCACCCACGGTTGGGCGGCCGTAGCGGCACACTCAGAGGCAAACGCAAACCCTTCTGCACGCCCACCCACTGGTGGGCCGACCGTGGCGGCACACCCAGAGGCAACCGCAGGCCCTTCTGCACGCCCACCCACGGGTGGGCCTACCGTGGCAACACACTCAGAGGCAAACGCCGGGCCTTCTGCACGCCCACCCATGGGAGGGCCGGCCATGGTGCCACATTCAGAGGCAAACGCAAACCCTTCTGCATGCCCACCCACGGGTGGGCCGGCCGTGGCGGCACACCCGGGGGCAAACGCAGACCCTTCTGCACGCCCACACACGGGTGGGCCTACCGTGGCGGCACACCCAGGGGGAAAACAGGCCCTTCTGCACGCCCACCCACGGGTGGGCCGGCCGAGGCGTCACACCCAGAGGCACACGCAAACAGTTCTGCACGCGCACCCACGGGTGGGCCGGCCGTGGCGGCACACCCAGAGGCACACGCAAACAGTTCTGCACGCCCACCCACGGGTAAGCTGGTCGTTGCGTCAACCCAGAAGAAACTGCAGGCCCTTCTGCACGTTCACCCACGGGTGGGCTGGCCGTGGCGGCACACCCAGAGGTAATCGCAGGCCTTTCTGCACTCCCACACACGGGTAGGCCGGCCGTGCCTGCACACCCAGAGGCAACCGCAGGACCTTCTGCACACCCACCCACGGGTGGGCCGGCCGTGGCGGCACACCCAGGGGAAAATGCAGGCCCTACTGCACGCTTACCCACGGGTGGGCCGGCTGTGGCGGCACACCCAGAGGCACATGCAAACAGTTCTGCACGGCCACTCACGGGTGGGCCGGCCGTGGCGGCACACCCAATGGCAAACGCAAACAGTTCTGCACGCCCAACCACGGGAAAGCTGGTCGTTGCGTCAAGCCAGAAGAAACTGCAGGCCCTTCTGCACGCCCACCCACGGTTGGGCTGGCCGTGGCGGCACACTCAGAGGCAAACGCAAACCCTTCTGCACGCCCACCCACTGGTGGGCCGGCCGTGGCGGCACACCCAGAGGCAACCGCAGGCCTTTCTGCACACCCACTCACTGGTGGGCCGGCCCTGGCAGCACACTCACAGGCAAACGCAAACCCTTCTTCACGCCCACCCACGAATGGGCCGACCGTGGCGGCACACTCAGAGGCAAACGCAAACCCTTCTGCACGCCCCCACACTGGTGGGCCTACCGTGGCGGCACACCCCGGGGCAAACTCAGGCCCTTCTGCACGCCCACCCACGGGTGGGCCGGCCGTGGCGGCACACCCAGAGGCACACGCTAACAGTTCTCAACGCCCACCCACGGTTGGGCCGGCCGTGGCGGCACACCCAGAGGCACACGCTAACAGTTCTCAACGCCCACCCACGGGTAAACTGGTCGTTGCGTCAACCCAGAAGAAACTGCAGGCCCATCTGCACGCCCACCCACCGGTGGGCTGGCCGTGGCGGCACACCCAGAGGCAAACGCAGGGCCTTCTCCACACCCACCAACGGGTGGGCCGGCCGTGGCGGCACACCCAGAGGCAAACGCAGGCCTTTCTGCACGCCCACACACGGGTGGGCCCGCCGTGGCGGCACAACCAGAGGCAACCGCAGGCCCTTCTGCACGCCCACCCAGGGGTGGGCCGGCCGTGGCGGCACATACAGAGGCACACGCAAACAGTTCTGCACGCCCACCCACGGTTGGGCGGCCGTAGCGGCACACCCAGAGGCAACCGCAGGGTTTTCTGCACGCCCACCCACGGGTGGGCCGGCCGTGGCGGCACACCCAGAGCCGCACGCAAACAGTTCTGCACGCCCACCCACGGGTGGGCCGACCGTGGCGGCACACGCAGAGGCACACGCAAACAGTTCTGCACGCCCACCTACGGGTGGGCTGGTCGTTGCGTCAACCCAGAGGAAAACGCAGGCCCTTCTGCACGCCCACCCACAGGTGGGCCGGCCGTGGCGGCACGCCCAGGGGAAAATGCAGGCCCTACTGCACGCCCACCCACGGGTGGGCCGGCTGTGTCGGCACACCTAGAGGCACACGCAAACAGTTCTGCACGCCCACCCACGGGTGGGCCGGCCGTGGCGGCACACCCAATGGCAAACGCAAACAGTTCTGCACGCCCAACCACGGGAAAGCTGGTCGTTGCGTCAAGCCAGAAGAAACTGCAGGCCCTTCTGCACGCCCACCCACGGGTGGGCTGGCCGTGGCGGCACACCCAGAGGTAATCGCAGGCCCTTTGGCATGCCCACCCACGGGTAGGCCGGCCGTGGCTGCACACCCAGAGGCAACCGCAGGCCCTTCTGCACACCCACTCACTGGTGGGCCGGCCGTGGCGGCACACTCAGAGGCAAACGCAAACCCTTCTTCACGCCCACCCACGAATTGGCCGGCCGTGGCGGCACACTCAGAGGCAAAGGCAAACCCTTCTGCACGCCCACCCACGGGTGGGCCGGCCGTGGCGGCACACCCAGAGGCAACCGCAGGCCCTTCTGCACGCCCACACACGGGTGGGCCTACCGTGGCGGCACACCCCGGGGCAAACTCAGGCCCTTCTGCACGCCCACACACGGGTGGGCCTACCGTGGCGGCACACCCAGAGGCACACGCTAACAGTTCTCAACGCCCACCCACGGGTAAGCTGGTCGTTGCGTCAACCCAGAAGAAACTGCAGGCCCTTCAGCACGCCCACCCACCGGAGGGCTGGCCGTGGCGGCACACCCAGAGGTAATGGCAGGCCCTTCTGCACACCCACCCACGGGTGGGCCCGCCGTGGCGGCACAACCAGAGGCAAACGCAGGGCCTTCTGCACACCCACCATCGGGTGGGCCGGCCGTGGCGGCACACCCAGAGGCAAACGCAGGCCTTTCTGCACGCCCACCCACGGGTGGGCCCGCCGTGGCGGCACAACCAGAGGCAACCGCAGGCCCTTCTGCACGCCCACCCAGGGGTGGGCCGGCCGTGGCGGCACATTCAGAGGCACACGCAAACAGTTCTGCACGCCCACCCACGGTTGGTCGGCCGCAGCGGCACACCCAGAGGCAACCGCAGGGCCTTCTGTACGCCCACCCACGGGTGGGCCCGCCGTGGCGGCACAACCAGAGGCAACCGCAGGCCCTTCTGCACGCCCACCCACGAGTGGGCCGGCTGTGGCGGCACACCCAGAGCCACACGCAAACAGTTCTGCACGCCCACGCCCACGGGTGGGCCGACCGTGGCGGCACACCCAGAGGCACACGCAAACAGTTCTGCACGCCCACCTACGGGTGGGCTGGTCGTTGCGTCAACCCAGAGGCAACCGCAGGCCCTTCTGCACGCCCACCCACGGGTGGGCCGGCCGTGGCGGCACACCCATAGGCACAGGCAAATAGTTCTCCACGCTCACTTACGGGTGAGCCGGCCGTTGCGTAAACCCAGAGGCAACCGCAGGCCCTTCTGCACGCCCATCCACGGGTTGCCGGCCGTGGCGGCGCACCCAGGGGCAAACGCAGGCCCTACTGCACGCTTACCCACGGGTGGGCCGGCTGTGGCGGCACACCCAGAGGCACATGCAAACAGTTCTGCACGGCCACTCACGGGTGGGCCGGCCGTGGCGGCACACCCAATGGCAAAGCGCAAACAGTTCTGCACGTCAACCACGGGAAAGCTGGTCGCTGGGCCAAGCCAGAAGAAACTGCAGGCCCTTCTGCACGCCCACCCACGGTTGGGCGGCCGTAGCGGCACTCTCAGAGGCAAACGCAAACCCTTCTGCACGCCCACCCACGGGTGGGCCGACCGTGGCGGCACACCCAGAGGCAACCGCAGGCCCTTCTGCACGCCCACCCACGGGTGGGCCTACCGTGGCGGCACACTCAGAGGCAAACGCCGGGCCTTCTGCACGCCCACCCATGGGAGGGCCGGCCATGGTGCCACATTCAGAGGCAAACGCAAACCCTTCTGCATGCCCACCCACGGGTGGGCCGGCCGTGGCGGCACACCCGGGGGCAAACGCAGACCCTTCTGCACGCCCACACACGGGTGGGCCTACCGTGGCGGCACACCCAGGGGGAAAACAGGCCCTTCTGCACGCCCACCCACGGGTGGGCCGGCCGAGGCGTCACACCCAGAGGCACACGCAAACAGTTCTGCACGTCAGCACTCCACGGGTGGGCCGGCCGTGGCGGCACACCCAGAGGCACACGCAAACAGTTCTGCACGCCCACCCACGGGTAAGCTGGTCGTTGCGTCAACCCAGAAGAAACTGCAGGCCCTTCTGCACGTTCACCCACGGGTGGGCTGGCCGTGGCGGCACACCCAGAGGTAATCGCAGGCCCTTTGGCATGCCCACCCACGGGTAGGCCGGCCGTGGCTGCACACCCAGAGGCAACCGCAGGCCCTTCTGCACACCCACTCACTGGTGGGCCGGCCGTGGCGGCACACTCAGAGGCAAACGCAAACCCTTCTTCACGCCCACCCACGAATTGGCCGGCCGTGGCGGCACACTCAGAGGCAAAGGCAAACCCTTCTGCACGCCCACCCACGGGTGGGCCGGCCGCGGCGGCACACCCAGAGGCAACCGCAGGCCCTTCTGCACGCCCACACACGGGTGGGCCTACCGTGGCGGCACACCCCGGGGCAAACTGAGGCCCTTCTGCACGCCCACCCACGGGTGGGCCTGCCGTGGCGGCACACCCAGAGGCACACGCTAACAGTTCTCAACGCCCACCCACGGGTAAGCTGGTCGTTGCGTCAACCCAGAAGAAACTGCAGGCCCTTCTGCACGCCCACCCACCGGTGGGCTGGCCGTGGCGGCACACCCAGAGGTAATGGCAGGCCCTTCTGCACACCCACCCACGGGTGGGCCCGCCGTGGCGGCACAACCAGAGGCAAACGCAGGGCCTTCTGCACACCCACCAACGGGTGGGCCGGCCGTGGCGGCACACCCAGAGGCAAACGCAGGGCTTTTCTGCACGCCCCACCCACGGGTGGGCTCGCCGCGAGCGGCACAACCCAGAGGCAACCGCAGGGTCCCTTCTGCACGCCCCACCCACGGTGGGCCGGGCTGTGGCGGCACACCCAGAGCCACACGCAAACAGTTCTGCACGCCCACCCACGGGTGGGCCGACCGCGGGCGCACACCCAGAGGCACACGCAAACAGTTCTGCACGCCCCACCCACGGGTGGGCTGGTCGTTGCGGTCAACCCAGAGGCAACCGCAGGCCCTTCTGCACGCCTCACCCACGGGTGGGCCGGGCCGTAAGCGCACACCCATAGGCACAGGCAAATAGTTCTCCACGCCCACTTACGGGTGAGCCGGCCGCTATGCAGTAAACCCAGAGGCAAACCGCAGGCCCTTCTGCACGCCCATCCACGGGTTGCCGGCCGTGGCGGCACACCCAGGGGCAAACGCAGGCCCTACTGCACGCTTACCCACGGGTGGGCCGGCTGTGGCGGCACACCCAGAGGCACATGCAAACAGTTCTGCACGGCCACTCACGGGTGGGCCGGCCGTGGCGGCACACCCAATGGCAAACGCAAACAGTTCTGCACGCCCAACCACGGGAAAGCTGGTCGCTAAGGCCAAGCCAGAAGAAACTGCAGGCCCTTCTGCACGCCCCACCCACGGGTTGGGCGGCCGTAGCGGCACACTCAGAGGCAAACGCGAAACCCTTCTGCACGCCCACGCACTGGTGGGCCGACCGTGGCGGCACACCCAGAGGCAACCGCAGGCCTTCTGCAGCCCACCCACGGGTGGGCCTGCCGTGGCAACACACTCCAGAGGCAAACGCCAGGCCCTTCTGCACGCCCACCCACGGGAGGGCCGCCGTGGTGCGCACATTCAGAGGCAAACGCAAACCCTTCTGCATGCCCACCCACGGGTGGGCCGGCCGTAGCGGCACACCCGGGGGGCAATCGCAGACCCTTCTGCACGCCCACACACGGGTGGGCCTACCGTGGCGGCACACCCAGGGGGAAAACAGGCCCTTCTGCACGCCCACCCACGGGTGGGCCGGCCGAGGCGTCACACCCAGAGGCACACGCAAACAGTTCTGCACGCGCACCCACGGGTGGGCCGGCCGTGGCGGCACACCCAGAGGCACACGCAAACAGTTCTGCACGCCCACCCACGGGTAAGCTGGTCGTTGCGTCAACCCAGAAGAAACTGCAGGCCCTTCTGCACGTTCACCCACGGGTGGGCTGGCCGTGGCGGCACACCCAGAGGTAATCGCAGGCCTTTCTGCACTCCCACACACGGGTAGGCCGGCCGTGCCTGCACACCCAGAGGCAACCGCAGGACCTTCTGCACACCCACCCACGGGTGGGCCGGCCGTGGCGGCACACCCAGGGGAAAATGCAGGCCCTACTGCACGCTTACCCACGGGTGGGCCGGCCTGTGGCGGCACACCCAGAGGCACATGCAAACAGTTCTGCACGGCCACTCACGGGTGGGCCGGCCGTGGCGGCACACCCAATGGCAAACGCAGAACAGTTCTGCACGCCCCAACCACGGGAAAGCTGGTCGTTGCGTCAAGCCAGAAGAAACTGCAGGCCCTTCTGCACGCCCACCCACGGGTGGGCTGGCCGTGGCGGCACACCCAGAGGTAATCGCAGGCCCTTTGGCATGCCCACCCACGGGTAGGCCGGCCGTGGCTGCACACCCAGAGGCAACCGCAGGCCTTTCTGCACACCCACTCACTGGTGGGCCGGCCCTGGCGGCACACTCACAGGCAAACGCAAACCCTTCTTCACGCCCACCCACGAATGGGCCGGCCGTGGCGGCACACTCAGAGGCAAACGCAAACCCTTCTGCACGCCCACCCACGGGTGGGCCGGCCGTGGCGGCACACCCAGAGGCAACCGCAGGCCCTTCTGCACGCCCCCACACTGGTGGGCCTACCGTGGCGGCACACCCCGGGGCAAACTCAGGCCCTTCTGCACGCCCACCCACGGGTGGGCCGGCCGTGGCGGCACACCCAGAGTCACACCCAAACAGTTCTGCACGCCCACCCACGGTTGGGCCGGCCGTGGCGGCACACCCAGAGGCACACGCTAACAGTTCTCAACGCCCACCCACGGGTAAACTGGTCGTTGCGTCAACCCAGAAGAAACTGCAGGCCCATCTGCACGCCCACCCACCGGTGGGCTGGCCGTGGCGGCACACCCAGAGGTAACCGCAGGCCCTTCTGCACACCCACCCATCGGTGGGTTCGGCCGCGGGCGTGCACACCCAGAGGCAAACGCAGGGCCTTCTCCACACCCACCAACGGGTGGGCCGGCCGTGGCGGCACACCCAGAGGCAAACGCAGGCCTTTCTGCACGCCCACACACGGGTGGGCCCGCCGTGGCGGCACAACCAGAGGCAACCGCAGGCCCTTCTGCACGCCCACCCAGGGGTGGGCCGGCCGTGGCGGCACATTCAGAGGCACACGCAAACAGTTCTGCACGCCCACCCACGGTTAGCGGCCGTAAGCGCACACCCAGAGGCAACCGCGAGGGCGCTTCTGCACGCTCCACCCACGGGTGGGCCGGGCCGTAGGGCGGCACACCCAGAGCCGAGACGCGAACAGTTCTGCACGCCCACCCACGGGTGGGCCGACCGCAGGGCGCACACCCAGAGGCACACGCAAACAGTTCTGCACGCCCCACCTACGGGAGGGCTGGTCGCTAGGGCCAACCCAGAGGCAACCGCGAGGCCCTTCTGCACGCCCACCCACGGGTGGGCCGGGCCCGTAGCGCACACCCAAAGGCACAGGCAAATAGTTCTCCACGCCCACTTACGGGTGAGCCGGCCGCTAGGTGAAACCCAGAGGCAACCGCGAGGCCCTTCGCACGCTTCATCCACGGGTTGTCGGCCGTGGGCGGCACACCCAGGGGCAAACGCAGGCTCTTCTCCACGCTCACCCACGAGTGGGCCGGCCGTGGCTGCACACCCAGGGGCAACCGCAGGCCCTTCTGCACGCCCCACCCACAGGTGAGCCGGGCTGTGGCGGCACACCCATAGCCACATGCAAACAGTTCTGCACGCCACATCCACGGGTAGGCCGCCATGGCTGCGCGACCCAGAGGCAACCGCAGGGCCCTTCTGCACGCCCCCACGGGTGGGCCGGCCGTGGCGCACACCCAGAGTCAACCGCGAGGCCCTTATGCACGCCACCCACGGTGGGCCGGCCGTGGCGGCACACCCAAAGGCACACGCAAACAGTTCTGCACGCCCCACCTTACTGGTGGGTTGGTCGCTAGCGCCAACCCTGAGGAAACCGCAGGCCCTTCTGCATCTCCTCACACACGGGTGGGCCGGCCGTGGGCGTGCACACCCAGAGGAAAACGCGAAATCCCTTCTGCACGCCCACCCACGGGTGGGCCGGGCCGCGGGCGCTCACCCAGAGGCAAACGCAAACCCTTCTGCACGCCTCACTCACGGGTGGGCCGCCCGCGGGCGGCACACCCAGAGGCAAACGCGATGCCGCTCTGGCACTCCCGCACCCACGTGGTAAGCTGGTCGCTAAGGCCAACTTAGAAGAAACTGCAGGCCCTTCTGCACGCTCACCCACGGGTGGGCTGGCCGTGGCGGCACACCCAGAGGTAATCGCGAGGCCCTTCTGCACGCCTCACCCACGGGTAGGCCGGGCCGTGGCTGCACACCCAGAGGCAAACGCAGGGCCTTCTGCACACTCCACCCACGGGTGGGCCGGGCCGTGGCGGCACACCCAGGGGAAAATGCAGGCCCTACTGCACGCCCACCCACGGGTGGGCCGGGCCGCTGGCTGCACACCCAGAGTCACACGCGCAAACAGTTCTGCACGCCCACCCACGGGTGGGCCGCCGCGGGCGGCACACCCAGATGCAACCGCAGGCCCTTCTGCACGCCCACCCACGGGTGGGCCGCCGAGGCGCCACACCCAGAGGCACACGCAAACAGTTCTGCACGCCTCACCATCGTGGTGGGTCGGCCGTGGGCGGCACACCCAGAGGCACACGCGAAACAGTTCTGCACGCCCACCCACGGGTAAGCTGGTCGCTAAGGCCAACCCAGAAGAAACTGCAGGCCCTTCTGCACGCTTCACCCACGGGTGGGCTGGCCGTGGCGCACACCCAGAGGTAATCGCAGGCCCTTTCTGCACTCCCACCCCACGGGTAGGCCGGCCCGTGGCTGCACACCCAGAGGCAACCGCAGGGACCTTCTGCACACCCACCCACGGGTGGGCCGGGCCGTGGCGGCACACCCAGAGGCAAACGCAGGCTTTTTCTGCACGCCCCCACCCACGGGTGGGCTCGCCGTGGGCGGCACACCAGAGGCAACCGCGGAGCCTTTTTCTGCACGCCTCACCCAGGGGTGGGCCGGCCGCGGGCGCACATTCAGAGGCACACGCAAACAGTTCTGCACGCTCACCCACGGGTTAAGCGGCCGTGAGCGCACACCCAGAGGCAAACCGCAGGGGTTTTCTGCACGCTCACCCACGGGTGGGCCGCCGTGGCGCACACCCAGAGCCACACGCAAACAGTTCTGCACGCCCACCCACGGGTGGGCCGACCGCGTGCGCACACCCAGAGGCACACGCAAACAGTTCTACACGCCTACCCACGGGTGGGCTGGTCGCTAGCGCCAACCCAGAGGCAAACCGCGAGGCTCTTCTGCACGCCCACCCACAGGGTGGGCCGGCCGTGGCGGCACACCCAGAGGCAAACGCAGGCCTTACTGCACGCCCACCCACGGGTGGGCCGGCCGTGGCGGCACACCCAGAGGCACACGCAAACAGTTCTGCACGCCCACCCACGGGTGGGCCGGCCGGGCGTGCACACCCAGAGGTAATCGCGAGGCTCTTCTGCATGCCCACCCACGGGTAGGCCGGCCGTGGCTGCACACCCAGAGGCAACCGCTGGCCCTTCTGCACACCCACTCACTGGTGGACCGGGCCGTGGCGGCACACCCAGAGGCAAACGCAAACCCTTCTGCACGCCCACCCACGGGTGGGCCGGGCCGTGGGCGTGCACACTCAGAGGCAAACGCAGAGCCCTTCTGCACGCTCCCCACCCACGGGTGGGTCGGCCGTGGGCGGCACACCCAGAGGCAACCGCGAGGCCCTTCTGCACGCCCACCCACGGGTGGGCCTACCGCTGGGCGCACACCCCAGAGGCAAACTGCAGGCCCTTCTGCACGCTCACCCACGGGTGGGCCGCCGTATGCGCACACCCAGAGGCACACCCAAACAGTTCTGCACGCCCACCCACGGGTGGGCCGGCCGTGGCGGCAAAACCCAGAGGCACACGCAAACAGTTCTGCACGCCCACCCACGGGTAAGCTGGTCGCTAGCGCCAACCCAGAAGAATCTGCAGGCTCTTCTGCACGCTTCACCCATCGGGTGGGCTGGCCGTGGGCGCACACCCAGAGGTAACCGCAGGCCCTTCTGCACACCCCCCCACGGGTGGGCTCGCCGTGGCGGCACAACCAGAGGTAAACGCAGGGCCTTCTGCACACTCCACTAACGGGTGGGCCGGCCGCATGTGCACACCCAGAGGGCAAACGCAGGTTTTTCTGCACGCTTCACTCCACGGGTGGGCGGCCGGTGCTGCACACCCAGAGGCAACCGCAGGGCTCTTCTGCACGCCCACCCACGGGTGGGCCGGGCCGTGGCGGCACACCCAGAGCCACACGCGAAACAGTTCTGCACGCCCACCCACGGGTGGGCCGGCCGTATGCACACCCAGAGGCACACGCAAACAGTTCTGCACGCCCCACCCACGGGTAAGCTGGTCTTTGCGCCAACCCAGAAGAAACTGCAGGCCCTTCTGCACGCTTCACCCACGGGTGGGATGGCCGGGCGGCACACCCAGAGGTAATCGCAGGCCTTTCTGCACTCCCACCAAACGGGTAGGCCGGCCGTGTCTGCACACCCAGAGGCAACCCCAGGACCTTCTGCACACCCACTCCACGGAATGGGCCGGGCCGTGGCGGCACACCCAGAGGCAAACGCAGGCTCTTTTCTGCACGCCTACCCACGGGTGGGCTCGCCGCTGTGCGCACAACCCAGAGGGCAACCGCAGGCTCTTCTGCACTCCACCCACGGGTGGGCCGCCGTGGCGCACATTCAGAGGCAAACGCAAACAGTTCTGCACGCCTACCCACGGTTGGTCGGCCGTGAGCGCACACCCAGAGGCAACCGCAGGGCCTTCTGCACGCCCACCCACGGGTGGGCCGGGCCCGTGGCGCACACCCAGAGCCAAACGCGAAACAGTTCTGCACGCCCACCCACGGGTGGGCCGACCGTCGGGCGGCACACCCAGAGGCACACGCAAACAGTTCTACACGCCCACCTCACGGGTGGGCTGGTCGTTATGCCAACCCAGAGGAAACCGCGAGGCCCTTCTGCACGCCCACACACGGGTGGGCCGCTGTAGTGCACACCCAGAGAAAAACGCAACCCTTCTGCACTCCCACCCACGGGTGGGCCGGCCGCGGCGGCACACCCAGAGGCAAACGCAAACCCTTCTGCACGCTTCACCCACGGGTGGGCCGGGCCGCGCGGCACACCCAGAGGCAAACGCAGGCCGCTCTGCACTCCCACCCACGGGTAAGCTGGTCGCTGCGTCAACTTAGAAGAAACTGCAGGCCCTTTCTGCACGTTCTCACTCCACGGGTGGGCAGGCCGCGGGCGGCACACCCAGAGGTAATCGCGAGGCTCTTCTGCACTTCCCACCATCGGTAGGCCGGCCGCGGGCGGCACACCTAGGGGCAACCGCGAGGGCCTTTCTGCACACCCACCCACGGGTGGGCCGGCCGTGCTGCTCACCCAGGGGAAAATGCAGGCCCTACTGCACGCTTCACCCACGGGTGGGCCGCCGTGCGCACACCCAGAGTCTCACGCAAACAGTTCTGCACGCCCACCCACGGGTGGGCCGCCCGTGGCTGCACACCCAATGGCAAACGCAAACAGTTCTGCACGCCCCACCCACGGAAAGCTGGTCGCTAAGGCCAACCCAGAAGAAACTGTAGGCTCTTTCTGCACGCCCCACCCATCGGGTGGGCTGGTCGTGGGCGTGCACACCCAGAGGTAATTGCAGGCCCTTCAGCACTCCCATTCACGGGTAGGCCGGCCGTGGCTGCACACCCAGACGCAACCGCAGGGCCTTCTGCACACCCACCCACTGGTGGGCCGGCCGGTCGCGGCACACTCAGAGGCAAACGAAACTCCTTCTTCACGCCCACCCACGGGTGGGCCGGCCGTGGCGGCACACCCAGAGGCAACCGCAGGCCCTTCTGCACGCCCACACACGGGTGGGCCTACCGTGGCGGCACACCCAGGGGGAAAAAGCAGGCCCTTCTGCACGCCTCACCCACGGTGGGCCGCCGCGTGCGCACACCCAGAGGCACACGCAAACAGTTCTGCACGCCCACCCACGGGTAAGCTGGTCTTTGCGCCAACCCAGAAGAAACTGCAGGCCCTTCTGCACGCTCACCCACGGGTGGGATGGCCGTGGCGCACACCCAGAGGTAATCGCAGGCCTTTCTGCACTCCCACACACGGGTAGGCCGGCCGTGCCTGCACACCCAGAGGCAACCCCAGGACCTTCTGCACACCCACCCACGAATGGGCCGGCCGTGGCGGCACACCCAGAGGCAAACGTAGGCTTTTCTGCACGCCTACCCACGTGGTGGGCTCGCCGTATGCGCACAACCAGAGGCAACCGCAGGTTCTTTTCTGCACGCCCCCACCCAGGGGTGGGCCGCCGCGGGCGGCACATTCAGAGTGCACACGCAAACAGTTCTGCACGCCCACCCACGGTTAAGGGCCGTAGCGCACACCCAGAGGCAACCGCAGGGCCTTCTGCACGCTCACCCACGGGTGGGCCGGGCCGTGCTGCACACCCAGAGGCACTCCCAAACAGTTCTGCACGCCCACCCACGGTGGGTCGGACCGTGGCCGCACACCCAGAGGCACACGCAGAACAGTTCTACACGCCTACCCACGTGGTGGGCTGGTCGCTGCGGCCAACCCAGAGGGAAACCGCAGGCCCTTCTGCACGCCTACCCACGTGGTGGGCCGGCTGTGGCGGCACACCCAGAGAAAAACGCAAACCCTTCTGCACGCCCCACCCACGGGTGGGTCGGCCGCGGGCGTGCACACTCAGAGGCAAACGCGAAACCCTTCTGCACGCTTCACCCACGGGTGGGCCGCCGCGGGCGGCACACCCAGAGGCAAACGCAGGACGCTCTGCACTCCCACCCACGGGTAATCTGGTCGCTAAGGCCAACTTAGAAGAAACTGCAGGCTCTTCTGCATCGCTCACTCCACGTGGTGGGCAGGCCGTGGCGGCACACCCAGAGGTAATCGCGAGGCTCTTCTGCACGCCTTCACCCACGTGGTAGGCCGGCCGTGGCGGCACACCTAGAGGGCAACCGCAGGGCCTTCTGCACACTCACCCACGGGTGGGCCGGCCGTGGGCGCACACCCAGGGGAAAAATGCAGGCCCTACTGCATCGCTTCACCCACGGGTGGGCCGGCCGTAGCGGCACACCCAGAGTCACACGCGAAACAGTTCTGCACGCCACTCGTCGGTGTAGCCGCCCGTATGCGCACACCCAATGGCAAACGCAAACAGTTCTGCACGCCCACCCACGGGAAAGCTGGTCGCTAAGGCCAACCCAGAAGAAACTGCAGGCTCTTCTGCACGCCTTCACTCCACGGGTGGGCTGGTCGTAAGGCACACCCAGAGGTAATTGCAGGCCCTTCAGCACTCCCATTCACGGGTAGGCCGGGCCGTGGCTGCACACCCAGACGCAACCGCAGGGCCTTCTGCACACCCACCCACTGGTGGGCCGGCCGTGGGCGGCACACTCAGAGGCAAACGCGAAACCCTTCTTCACGCCCCCACCCACGGGTGGATGCCGGCCGTGGGCGCACACCCAGAGAGCAACCGCGAGGGCCTTCTGCACTCCCACCCACGGGGTGGGTCGGCCGTGGTGGCACACCCAGAGGCACACGAAAGAACAGTTCTGCACGCCCACCCACGGGTGTGGTTGGTCGCTGCGGCCAACCCAGAGGAAACCGCGAGGCTCTTCTGCACGCCTACCCACGTGGTAGGCCGGCCGTGGCGGCACACTCCAGAGGCAAACGCAAACCCTTCTGCACGCCCCAACCACGGGTGGCCGCCATGGCGCCACACTCAGAGGCAAACGCGAAACTCCTTCTTGCACGCCCAGCCACGGGTGTGGCCGGCCGCGGGCGGCACACCCGTGGCAAACGCAGGCCATTCTGCACGCCCCCACACACGGGTGGGCCTACCGTGGGCGAACACCCAGGGGGAAAAGTAGGCTCTTTTCTGCACGCCCACCCACGGGTGGGCCGGCCGTGGCTGCACACTCATAGCCACATGCAAACAGTTCTGCACGCCCGCACTCCACGGGTAGGCCGGCCATGGCGGCACACCCAGAGGCAACCGCGAGGCCCTTCTGCACGCCACCCACGGGTGGGTCGGCCGTGGGCGTGCACACCCAGAGGCAACCGCGAGGCTCTTCTGCACGCTTCACCTCGCGAGGTGGGCCGCCGTGGCGGCACACCCAAAGGCACACGCGAAACAGTTCTTCTCGCCAACCTACGGGTGGGTTGGTCGCTAGCGCCAACCCTGAGGAAACCGCAGGCCCTTCGGCACGCGACACCCACGGGTGGGCCGGCTGTGGCGGCACACTCAGAGGCAAACGCGAAACCTTTCTGCACGCCCACCCACGGGTGGGCCGGGCCGTAGCGGCACACTCAGAGGCAAACGCGAAAACCCTTCTGCACACCCACCCACGGGTGGGCCGGCCGTGGGCGCACACCCTGAGGCACACGCAAACAGTTCTGCACGCCCCACCAACGTGGTCAGCTTGTCGCTAAGGCCAACCCAGAAGAAACTGCAGGCCCTTCTGCAGGTTCACCCACGGGTGGGCTGGCCGTAGCGGCACACCCAGAAGTAATCGCAGGCCCTTCTGCACTCCCCACCCACGGGTAGGCTGGCCGTGGCGGCACACCCAGAGGCAACCGCGAGGGCCTTTCTGCACACTCACTCCACGGGTGGGCCGCCGTGGCGGCACACCCAGGGGAAAATGCAGGCCCTACTGCACGCCCCACCCACGGGTGGGTTGGCCGTGGCGGCACACCCAGAGTCACACTCTAAACAGTTCTTGCACGCCTTCACCCACGGGTGGGCCGCCGTGGCGTGCACAACCCAATGGCAAACGCAAACAGTTCTCCACGCTTCACCCACGTGGAAAGCTGGTCGCTATGCGCCAACCCAGAAGAAACTGTAGGGTTTCTGCACGCCTTCACCCACGGGTGGGGTCGGGCGGTGGCTGCACACCCAGAGGCAACCGCGAAACCCTTCTGCATGCCCACCCACGGGTAGGCCGGGCCGTGGCTGCACACCCAGAGGCAACCGCGAGGGCCTTCTGCACACCCACCCACTGGTGGGCCGGCCGGGCGCACACTCAGAGGCAAACGCAAACCATTCTTCACGACCACCCACTTAATGGGCCGGGCCGTGGCGGCACACCCAGAGGCAAACGCGAAACCCTTCTGCACGCCCCACCAACGGGTGGGTCGGGCCGTGGCGGCACACCAAGAGGCAAACCGCAGGCCCTTCTGCACGCTTCACACACGGGTGGGCCGGGCCCGTGGCGGCACACCCCGGGGCAACCTCAGGCCCTTCTGCACGCCTTCACCCACGTGGTGGGCCGGCCGTGTCGGGCACACCCAGAGGAACTCCCAAACAGTTCTGCACGCCCAGCCAGGGTGGGCCGCCGCCGCTGCACACCCAGAGGCACACGAACAGTTCTGCACGCCTCACCCAACGGGTAAGCTGGTCGCTAAGGCCATCCCAGAAGAAAATGCAGGCTCTTTCTGCACGCCCTCACCCACGTGGTGGGTTGGCCGTATGCACACCCAGATGTACCCGCAGGCCCTTCTGCACTCCCACCCACGTAGTAGGCCGGCCGTGGCTGCACACCCAGAGGCAACCGCAGGGCCTTCTGCACACCCAAAACGGGTGGGTCGGCCGTGGGCGGCACACCCAGGAGCAACCGCGAGGCTCCCACTGCACGCCTACCCATCGGGTGGGCCGGCCGCGGGCGGCACACCCAGAGGCAGACGCGAACAGTTCTGCACGCCCACCCACGGGTGGGCCGGGCCGTGGCGCACACGCAGAGGCACACGCGAACAGTTCTGCACGCCTCACCCACGTGGTAAGTTGGTCGCTATGCCAACCCAGAAGAAACTGCAGGCTCCTTCTGCACACCCACCCACGGGTGGGTCTGCCGTGGCGTGCACACCCAGAGGTAACCGCAGGCTCTTCTGCACGCCCCAACCACGGGTAGGCCGGCCGTGGCTGCACACCCAGAGTCAAACGCAGGGCCTTCTGCACACCCACCAACGGGTGGGCCGGCCTTGGAGGCACACCCAGAGGCAAACGCAATAGTTCTGCACGCCTCACCCACGTGTTGGTCGTCAGAACATGCACACCCAGAGGCAACCGCAGGGCCTTCTGCACGCCCCACTCACGTAGTGGGCCGGCCGTGGCGGCACACCCAGACCCACACGCAAACAGTTCTGCACGCCCCACGAACGGGTGGGTTGGTCGCTAAGGCCAACCCAGAGGAAACCGCAGGCCCTTCTGAACGCCTCACACACGGGTGGGCCTACCGTGGCGCACACCCAGGGGGAAAAGCAGGCCCTTCTGCACGCTTCACCCACGGGTGGGACGGCCGAGGCGCCACACCCAGAGGCACACGCAAACAGTTCTGCACGCCTACCCACGTGGTGGGCCGCCGCAGCGGCACACCCAGAGGCACACGCGAACAGTTTTGCACGCCCCACCCACGGGTAAGCTGGTCGCTATGGCCAACCCAGAAGAAACTGCAGGCCCTTCTGCACGCTCACCCACGGGTGGGCTGGCCGTGGCGCACACCCAGAGGTAATCGCAGGCCTTTCTGCACTCCCCACACATCGGTAGGCCGGCCGCATGCCTGCACACCCAGAGGCAACCGCAGGACTCTTCTGCACACCTTACCCACGGGTGGGCCGGCCGTGGGCGTGCACACCCAGAGGCAAACGCGAGGCCTTTTCTGCACGCCCCACCCACGTGGTGGGTTGGTCGCTGCGCCAACCCTGAGGAAACCGCGAGGCTCCGCACGCCTCACCCACGGGTGGGCCGGCTGTCTAGGCACACTCAGAGGCAAACGCAAACCCTTCTGCACGCTTCACCCACGGGTGGGCCGCCGGGCGTGCACACTCCAGAGGCAAACGCAAACCCTTCTGCACAATCTCACCCACGGGTGGGCCGCCGCGGGCGGCACACCCAGAGGCACACGCAAACAGTTCTGCACGCCCACCAACGGGTCAGTTTGTCGCTATGTCAACCCAGAAGAAACTGCAGGCTCTTCTGCAGTTTCACCCATCGGTGGGCTGGCCGTGGCGGCACACCCAGAAGTAATCGCAGGCCCTTCTGCACTCCCACCCACGGGTAGGCCGGCCGTAAGGCACACCCAGAGGCAACCGCAGGGCCTTCTGCACACTCCACCCACGGGTGGGTCGGCCGTGGTGTACACCCAGGGGAAAATGCAGGCCCTACTGCACGCCCCACCCACGGGTGGGCCCGGCCGTACTGCACACCCAGAGGCAACCGCGAAACAGTTCTGCACGCTTCACCCACGGGTGGGCCGGTCGTAAGGCACACCCAATGGCAAACGCAAGAACAGTTCTCCACGCCCCACCCACGTGGAAAGCTGGTCGCTATGCGCCAACCCAGAAGAAATTGTAGGGTTTTCTGCACGCCCACCCACGGGTGGGCTGGCCGTGGCGCACACCCAGAGGCAACCGCAGAAACCCTTCTGCATGCCCACCCACGGTAGGCCGGGCCGCGGGCTGCACACCCAGAGGCAACCGCAGGGCCTTCTGCACACCCACCCACTGGTGGGCCGGCCGTATGCGCACACTCCAGAGGCAAACGCGAAACCATTCTTCACGCATCTCACTCCACGAATGGGCCGGCCGTGGCGGCACACTCAGAGGCAAACGCAAACCCTTCTGCACGCCCCACCCACGGGTGGGGTCGGCCGTGGGCGGCACACCCAGAGGCAACCGCGAGGCCCTTCTGCACGCCCCACACACGTGGTGGGCCTACCGTGGGCGGCACACCCCGGGCAAACCTCAGGCCCTTCTGCACGCTTCCACCCACGGGTGGGCCGGCCGTGGTCGCACACCCAGAGGCACTCCCAAACAGTTCTGCACGCCCAGCCAGGGTGGGCCGGCCGCCGCTGCACACCCAGAGGCACACGCAAACAGTTCTTCACGCCCCACCCACGGGTAAGCTGGTCGCTATGCCAACCCAGAAGAAAATGCAGGCTCTTCTGCACGCCCACCCACGGGTGGGTTGGCCGTGGCGCACACCCAGATGTACCCGCAGGCCTCTTCTGCACTCCCCACCCACGTAGTAGGTCGGGCCGTGGCTGCACACCCAGAGGCAACCGCAGAGGGCTCTTCTGCACACCCACCAACGGGTGGGCCGCCGTGGCGGCACACCCAGGAGCAACCGCAGGCCCCACTGCACGCTTCACCCACGGGTGGGCCGCCGTGGCGGCACACCCAGAGGCACACGCGAAACAGTTCTGCACGCCCACCCACGGGTGGGCCGGCCGTATGCACACCCAGAGGCACACGCAAACAGTTCTGCACGCCCACCCACGGGTAAGCTGGTCGCTAAGGCCAACCCAGAAGAAACTGCAGGTTCTTCTGCACGCCCCCACCCACGCGTGGGCTGGCCGCAGCGGCACACCCAGAGGTAACCGTGAGGTTTCTTCTGCACTTCAACCACGGGTAGGCCGGCCGTGGCTGCACACCCAGAGTCAAACGCAGGGCCTTCTGCACACCCACCAACGGGTGGGCCGCCCTCGAGGCACACCCAGAGGCAAACGCAGGCCTTTCTGCACGCCCCACCCACGGGTATGCTCTCCGGGCGGCACAACCAGGGGCAACCGCGAGGCTCTTCTGCACGCCTCACCCAGGGTGGGCCGCCGTGGCGCACACACAGAGGCACACGCAATAGTTCTTCACGCTTCACCCACGGTTGGTCGGCCGTGAGCGCACACCCCTGAGGCAACCGCGAGGGCCTTCTGCACGCCTCAACCACGGGTGGGCCGGCCGTGGCGTGCACACCCAGAGCAACACGCAAACAGTTCTGCACGCCTCACTCCACGTGGTGTACGCACCGTGGGCGGCACATCCAAAAGGCACGCGAAACAGTTCTGCACGCTTCACCTACGGGTGGGTTGGTCGCTATGCCAACCCTGAGGAAACCGCAGGCCCTTCTGCACGCCTAACCACGGGTGGGTCGTGGCCGCGGGCGGGCACACCCAGAGGAAAAACGCAGAACCCTTCTGCACGCCTACCCACGGGTGGGCCGGCCGGGCGTGCTCACTCAGAGGCAAACGCAAACCCTTCTGCACGCTTCACCCACGGGTGGGCCGGCCGTATGCACACCCAGGGGAAAAATGCAGGCCCTACTGCACGCCTCACTCCACGGGTGGGCCGGCCGTGGCGGCACACCCAGAGTCACCGCGAAACAGTTTTGCACGCTCACCCATCGGGTGGGCCGGGCCGCGGGCGCACACCCAGATGCAACCCCCAGGCCCTTCTGCACGCCCTCACTCATCGGTACGGGCCGCGGGCGTGCACACCCAGAGCCACACGCAAACAGTTCTGCACGCCCTTACCTAACGGGTGGGTTGGTCGCTATGTCAACCCAGAGGAAACCGCAGGCCCTTCTGCACGACACACGCCGGGTGGGCCTACCGTGACGGCACACCCAGGGGGAAAAGCAGGCCCTTCTGCACGCCCACCCACGGGTGGGCCGGCCGAGGCGTCACACCCAGAGGTAATCGCAGGCCTTTCTGCACTCCCACACACGGGTAGGCCAGCCGTGCCTGCACACCCAGAGGCAACCGCAGGACCTTCTGCACACCCACCCACGAATGGGCCGGCCGTAGCGCACACCCAGAGGCAAACGTAGGCCTTTCTGCACGCCTACCCACGGGTGGGCTCGCCGGGCGGCACAACCAGAGGCAACCGCAGGCTCTTTTTCTGCACGCCCCCACCCAGGGTGGGCCGGCCGTGGGCGTGCACATTCAGAGGCACACGCAAACAGTTCTGCACGCCTACTCCACGGTTAGCGGCCGTAGCGCACACCCAGAGGCAACCGCGAAGGCCTTCTGCACGCCCCACCCATCGGTGGGGTCGGCCGCGGGCGCACACCCAGAGCCACACGCGAACATAGTTCTCCACGCCCACCCACGGTTGGGTCGCCATGGCGCACACTCCAGAGGCAAACGCAAACCCTTCTGCACGCTTCACCCACGTGGTGGGCCGGCCGCGGGCGGCACACCCAGAGGCAACCGCAGGGCCCTTCTGCACGCTTCACCCATCGGTGGGCCTACCGTGGCGCTCCACTCAGAGGCAAACGAGGGTTTTCTGCACGCCCACCCATGGGAGGGCCGGCCATGGTGCCACATTCAGAGGCAACCGCAGGACCTTCTGCACACTCCACCCATCGGGTGGGCCGGCCGCGGGCGGCACACCCAGGGGAAAATGCAGGCCCTACTGCACGCTACTCCACGGGTGGGCCGCTGTGGCGGCACACCCAGAGGCACATGCAAACAGTTCTGCACGGCCACCACGGGTGGGCCGGCCGCGGCGGGGCACACCCAATGGCAAACGAACTGTTCTGGCACGCCCCAACCACGGAAAGCTGGTCGCTAAGGCCAAGCCAGAAGAAACTGTAGGCTCTTCTGCACGCTTCACCCACGTGGTGGGCTGGCCGCGGGCGGCACACCCAGAGGTAATCGCGAGGCTCTTTGGCATGCCCACCCATCGGTAGGTCGGCCGCGGGCTGCACACCCAGAGGCAACCGCAGGCCTTTCTGCACACCCATTCACTGGTGGGCCGCCCTGGCGCACACTCACAGGCAAACGCGAAACCATTCTTCACGCCTCACCCACGAATCGGGCCGGGCCGTGGCGCACACTCAGAGGCAAACGCGAAAACCCTTCTGCACGCTTCACCCACGGTGGGCCGGCCGCGGGCGTGCACACCCAGAGGCAACCGCGAGGCCCTTCTGCACGCCCCCCACACTGGTGGGCCTACCGCGGGCGGCACACCCCGCAAACTCAGGCTCTTCTGCACGCCCACCCACGGGTGGGCCGGCCGCGGGCGCACAACCCAGAGTCACACGCAAACAGTTCTGCACGCCTACCCACGTGTTAAGTCGGCCGTGGGCGTGCACACCCAGAGGCACACGCTAACAGTTCTCAACGCCCCACCCACGGGTAAACTGGTCGCTATGCCAACCCAGAAGAAACTGCAGGCCCATCTGCACGCTCCCACCCACCGGGTGGGCTGGCCGGGCGGCACACCCAGAGGTAACCGCAGGCCCTTCTGCACACCCACCCACGGGTGGGCCGGCCGCGGGCGTGCACACCCAGAGGCACACGCTAACAGTTCTCAACGCCCCACCCACGTGGTAAGCTGGTCGCTAAGGCCAACCCAGAAGAAACTGCAGGCTCTTCTGCACGCTTCACTCCACCGGGTGGGCTGGCCGTGGCGGCACACCCAGAGGTAATGGCAGGCTCTTTCTGCACACCCACCCACGGGTGGGCTCGCCGTGGCGGCACAACCAGAGGCAAACGCAGGGCCTTCTGCACACCCACCAACGGGTGGGCCGGCCGTGGGCGTGCACACCCAGAGGCAAACGTAGGTTTTTCTGCACGCCTTCACCCACGGGTGGGGCTCGGCCGTGGCGGCACAACCAGAGGCAACCGTAGGGCCTTTCTGTACGCCTACCCATCGGTGGGCCGGGCTGTGGCGTGCACACCCAGAGCCACACGCAAACAGTTCTGCACGCTTCACCCACGGGTGGGTCGGCACTGGCGGCACACCCAGAGGCACACGCAAACAGTTCTGCACGCCTACCCACGTGGTGGGCTGGTCGCTAGCGCCAACCCAGAGGCAACCGCGAGGCTCCTTCTGCACGCTTCACCCACGGGTGGGCCGGGCCGTAGCGCACACCCAAAGGCACAGGCAAATAGTTCTCCACGCCACTTACGGGTGAGCCGGCCGCTAAGCGTAAAACCCAGAGGCAACCGCGAGGCCCTTCTGCACGCCTCATCCACGGGTTGTCGGGCCGTGGCGTGCACACCCAGGGGCAAACGCAGGTTCTTTCTCCACGCCTTCACCCACGGGTGGGCCGGCCGTGGCTGCACACCCAGGGGCAACCGCAGGCCCTTCTGCACGCTTCACCCACAGGTGAGTCGTGGCTGTGGCGTGCACACCCATAGCCACATGCAAACAGTTCTGCACGCCAAGCACTCCACGTGGTAGGCCGCCATGGCTGCGCGACCCAGAGGCAACCGCAGGCCCTTCTGCACGCTTCACCCACGGGTGGGTCGGGCCGTGGCGGCACACCCAGAGGCAACCGCGAGGCCCTTATGCACGCCCACCCACGCTGCGGCCGGCCGTGGCGGCACACCCAAAGGCACACGCAAACAGTTCTGCACGCCTACCCACGGGTGGGTTGGTCGCTGCGCCAACCCTGAGGAAACCGCAGGCCCTTCTGCACGCTTCACACACGGGTGGCCCCGGCCGTGGGCGTGCACACCCAGAGGAAAACGCAAACCTCTTTTGCACGCCTACCCACGGGTGGGCCGGCCGTGAAGTGCTCACTCAGAGGCAAACGCAAACCCTTCTGCACGCCCACCCACGGGTGGGCCGGGCCGCGGGCGGCACACCCAGAGGCAAACGATGTCGCTCTGCACTCCCACCCACGGGTAAGCTGGTCGCTATGCCAACTTAGAAGAAACTGCAGGCCCTTCTGCACGCTCACCCACGGGTGGGCTGGCCGTGGGCGGCACACCCAGAGGTAATCGCAGGCCCTTCTGCACGCCTTCACCCACGGGTAGGCCGGCCGTGGGCGTGCACACCCAGAGGCAAAAGCAGGGCCTTCCCGCGACACTACACCCACGGGTGGGCCGGCCGTGGCGGCACACCCAGGGGAAAAATGCAGGCCCTACTGCACGCCTTCACCCACGGGTGGGCCGGGCCGTAAGGCACACCCAGAGTCACACGCAAACAGTTCTGCACGCCTACCCATCGGTGGGCCGGGCCGTGGCGGCACACCCAGATGCAACCGCAGGCCCTTCTGCACGCCCCCCCACTCATCGGTGGGGCCGGCCGTGGCGGCACACCCAGAGCCGCGACGCAAAAAGTTCTGCACGCCCCACGGAACGGGTGGGTTGGTCGCTACGCCAACCCAGAGGAAACCGCAGGCCCTTCTGCACGCCCCTCACACACGGGTGGGCCCTACCGCGGGCGTGCACACCCAGGGGGAAAAGCAGGCCCTTCTGCACGCTTCACCCACGGATGGGCCGCCGTAGGCGCCACACCCAGAGGCACACGCAAACCCTTCTGCACGCCCACCCACGGGTGGGCCGGCCGTGGCGCACACCCAGAGGCACACGCAAACAGTTCTGCATGCCCACCCACGGGTAAGCTGGTCGTTGGCGCCAAGCCAGAAGAAACTGCAGGCTCCTTTCTACACGCTCACCCACGGGTGGGCTGGCCGCGGGCGCACACCCAGAGGTAATCGCAGGCCTTTCTGCACTCCCCACACACGGTAGGCCGGCCGTGCCTGCACACCCAGAGGCAACCGCAGGACTCTTCTGCACACTCCACCCACGGGTGGGCCGGCCGGGCGGCACACCCAGAGGCAAACGCAGGTTTTTCTGCACTTGCTTCACCCACGGGTGGGTTCGCCGTGGCGTGCAATAACGAGAGGCAACCGCGATGCTCTTTCTGCACGCTTCACCCAGGGTGGGCCGGCCGTGGCGGCACATTCAGAGGCACACGCAAACAGTTCTGCACGCCCACTCCACGGTTACGGCCGTAGCGCACACCCAGAGGCAACCGCAGGGCCTTCTGCACGCCTCACCCATCGGTGGGCCGGGCCGTGGCGGCACACCCAGAGCCACACGCGAAACAGTTCTGCACGCTTCACCCACGGGTGGGCCGACCGTGGCGCACACCCAGAGGCAAACGCGAAACAGTTCTACACGCCCCACCCACGGGTGGGCTGGTCGCTAAGGCCAACCCAGAGGCAACCGCAGGCTCTTCTGCACGCCTCACCCACAGGTGGGCCGGGCCGGGCGCACACCCAGGGAAAATGCAGGCCCTACTGCACGCTTCACCCATCGGTGGGCCGCCTGTGGCGGCACACCCAGAGGCACACGCGAAACAGTCCTGCACGCCCCAACCACGTGGAAAGTTGGTCGCTAAGGCCAAGCCAGAAGAAACTGCAGGCTCTTCTGCACGCTTCACCCACGGGTGGGCTGGCCGGGCGCACACCCAGAGGTAATCGTGAGGCTCTTCTGCATGCCCACCCACGGTAGGCCGGCCGTGGCTGCACACCCAGAGGCAACCGCTGGCCCTTCTGCACACCCACTCACTGGTGGACCGGGCCGCGGGCGGCACACTCAGAGGCAAACGCGAAACCCTTCTTCACGCCCCCACTCCAGGAATGGGCCGGCCGTGGCGCACACTCCAGAGGCAAACGCGAAACCCTTCTGCACGCCTCACCCACGGTGGGTCGGCCGTGGGCGGCACACCCAGAGGCAACCGCAGGCCCTTCTGCACGCCTCCACACACGTGGTGGGCTCTACCGTGGGGCACACCCCGGGCGCAAACTCAGGCTCCTTCTGCACGCCTCACCCACGGGTGGGCCGGCCGTGGGCGTGCACACTCAGAGGCACACCCAAACAGTTCTGCACGCCCACCCACGGGTGGGCCGGCCGTGGCGGCACACCCAGAGGCACACGCTAACAGTTCTCAACGGCCACCCACGGGTAAGCTGGTCGCTATGCCAACCCAGAAGAATCTGCAGGCTCTTCTGCACGCTTCACCCACGGGAGGGGCTGGCCGTGGCGGCACAACCAGAGGCAACCGTGAGGGTTTCTGCACGCTCACCCACGGGTGGGCCGGCCGTGGCGGCACACCCAGAGGCACACGCAACAAGTTCTGCACGCCTACCCACGTGGTGGGCTGGTCGTTGCATCAACCCAGAGGCAACCGTGAGGCTCTTCTGCACGCCTTCACCCACGGGTGGGCCGGCCGTAGCGCACACCCAAAGGCACAGGCAAATAGTTCTCCACGCCTACTTCACGGGTGAGCCGCCGCTGCTTAAACCCAGAGGCAACCGCAGGCCCTTCTGCACGCTCCATCCACGGTTGGCCGGGCCGTGGCGGCACACCCAGGGGCAAACGCAGGCTCTTTCTCCACTCTCCACCCACGGGTGGGCCGGGCCGCGGGCTGCACACCCAGGGGCAACCGCAGGCTCTTTCTGCACGCCAAGACCCACGTGGTGGGCCCGCCATGGCTGCACACCCAGAGGCAACCGCAGGGCCTTCTGCACGCCACCCACGGGTGGGCCGGCCGTGGGCGGCACACCCAGAGGCAACCGCAGGCCCTTATGCACGCTTCACCCACGGGTGGGCCGGGCCGCGGGCGCACACCCAAAGGCACACGCAAACAGTTCTGCACGCTTCACTCCACGGGTGGGTTGGTCGCTAAGGCCAACCCTGAGGAAAACCGCAGGCCCTTCTGCACGCCCTCACACACGGGTGGGCCGGCCGTGGGCGTGCACACCCAGAGGAAAACGCAAACTCTTTCTGCACGCCCACCCACGGGTGGGCCGGCCGTGGCGCTCACTCAGAGGCAAACGCGAAACCCTTCTGGCATCGCCTCACCCATGGGTGGGCCGGCCGTGGCGGCACACCCAGTGGCAAACGATGCCGCTCTGCACTCCCACCCACGGGTAAGCTGGTCGTTAAGTCAACTTAGAAGAAACTGCAGGCCCTTCTGCACGTTCACCCACAGGGTGGGCTGGCCGTGGCGGCACACCCAGAGGTAATCGCGAGGCTCTTCTGCACGCCCCCTCACCCATCGGGTAGGCCGGCCGTGGCGGCACACCCAGAGGCAAACGCAGGGCCTTCTGCACACTCCACCCACGGGTGGGCCGGCCGTATGCACACCCAGGGGAAAAATGCAGGCCCTACTGCACGCCTCACTCCATCGTGGTGGGCCGGCCGTGGCGCACACCCAGAGTCTCACGCGAAACAGTTCTGCACGCCCACCCACGGGTGGGCCGGCCGTGGGCGGCACACCCAGATGCAACCGCAGGCCCTTCTGCACGCCTTCACTCACGGGTGGGCCGGGCCGTGCGGCACACCCAGAGCCACACGCAAACAGTTCTGCACGCCCCACGAACGGGTGGGTTGGTCGCTATGCCAACCCAGAGGAAACCGCAGGCCCTTCTGCACGCCTCACACACGGGTAGGCCGGCCGTGGGCGGCACACCCAGGGGGGAAAAGCAGGCCCTTCTGCACGCTTCACCCACGGGTGGGCCGCCGCGGCGTGCACACCCAGAGGCACACGCAAACAGTTCTGCACGCCCACCCACGGGTAAGCTGGTCTTTGCGCCAACCCAGAAGAAACTGCAGGCCCTTCTGCACGCTCACCCACGGGTGGGCTGGCCGCATGCACACCCAGAGGTAATCGCAGGCCTTTCTGCACTCCCCACACACGTGGTAGGCCGGCCGCGCTCGCACACCCAGAGGCAACCGCAGGCCCTTCTGCACGCTTCACTCCGCTGGTGGGCCGCCGTGGCGGCACACCCAAAGTCACACGCGAAACAGTTCTGCTCGCCAACCCACGGGTGGGTTGGTCGCTAGCGCCAACCCTGAGGAAACCGTGAGGTTCTTTTGGCACGTTTCACCCACGGGTGGGCCGGGCTGTGGAGGCACACTCAGAGGCAAACGCAAACCCTTCTGCACGCTTCACTCCATCGGGTGGGCCGGCCGTGGGCGTGCACACCCAGAGTCACACGCGAAAACCCTTCTGCACACTCCACCCACGGGTGGGCCGGCCGCGGGCGAGGCACACCCAGAGGCACACGCAAACAGTTCTGCACGCCTACCTCAACGGGTCAGCTTGTCGCTAAGGCCAACCCAGAAGAAACTGCAGGCCCTTCTGCAGGTTCACCCACGGGTGGGCTGGCCGTGGCGCACACCCAGAAGTAATCGCAGGCCCTTCTGCACTCCCACCCACGGGTAGGCCGGGCCGTGGCGGCACACCCAGAGGCAAACTGCAGAGGGCTCTTCTGCACACTCCACCCACGGGTGGGCCGCCGTGGCGGCACACCCAGGGGAAAAATGCAGGCCCTACTGCACGCTTCACCCACGGGTGGGCCGGCCGTGGCGGCACACCCAGAGTCACACGCAAACAGTTCTGCACGCCTCACCCATCGGGTGGGCCGGCCGTATGCACACCCAATGGCAAACGCAAACAGTTCTCCACGCCCCACCCACGTGGAAAGCTGGTCGCTATGCCAACCCAGAAGAAACTGCAGGGCCTTCTGCACGCCCACCCACGGGTGGGCCGGCCGCGGGCGGCACACCCAGAGGCAAACGCAGGTTTTTCTGCACGCTTCACCCACGGGTGGGCTCGCCGCGGGCGGCACAACCAGAGGCAACCGCGAGGCTCTTCTGCACGCCCACCCAGGGTGGGCCGCCGCGGGCGCACATTCAGAGGCACACGCAAACAGTTCTGCACGCCTACCCACGGTTACGGCGGGCCGTGAGCGCACACCCAGAGGCAACCGCGAGGGCCTTCGCACGCCCCACCCAGGGTGGGCCGACCGTGGCGCACACCCAGAGCCACACGCAAACAGTTCTGCACGCCCACCCACGGGTGGGCCGACCGCGGCGGCACACCCAGAGGCACACGCAAACAGTTCTACACGCCTACTCCACGGGTGGGGCTGGTCGCTAAGGCCAACCCAGAGGAAACCGCAGGCCCTTCTTCACGCCTCACACACGGGTGGGCCGGCTGTGGCTGCACACCCAGAGAAAAACGCAAACCCTTCTGCACGCCTTCACTCCACGGGTGGGCCGGCCGTGGCGCACACCCAGAGGCAAACGCGAAACCCTTCTGCATGCCCACCCACCGGTGGGCCGGCCGTGGGCGTGCACACTCCAGAGGCAAACGCAGGCCGCTCTGCACTCCCACCCACGGGTAAGCAGATCGCTGCGCCAACTTAGAAGAAACTGCAGGCCCTTTCTGCATCGCTCACCCACGGGTGGGCTGGTCGCGGGCGGCACACCCAGAGGTAATCGCAGGCCCTTCTGCACGCCTCAACCACGGGTGGGCTGGCCGTGGCGGCACACCCAGGGGCAACCGCAGGGCCTTCTGCACACTTCCACCCACGGGTGGGCCGGCCGCGGGCGGCACACCCAGGGGAAAAATGCAGGCCCTTCTGCACGCCCACCCACGGGTGGGCCGGCCGTGGCGGCACACCCAGAGTCACACGCAAACAGTTCTGCACGCCCACCCACGGGTGGTCAGCCCGTGGCGGCACACCCAATGGCAAACGCAACAGTACTGCACGCCCCACCCACGGAAAGCTGGTCGCTAAGGCCAACCCAGAAGAAACTGCAGGCCCTTCTGCACGCCTTCACCCATCGGGTGGGCCGGCCGTGGCGGCACACCCAGAGGCACACGCAAACAGTTCTGCACGCCTACCCACGGGTGGGCTGGTCGCTAGGGCACAACCCAGAGGGAAACCGTAGGCTCTTCTGCACGCCCACCCACGGGTAGGGCCGGGCCGTGGCGCACACTCAGAGGCAAACGCAAACCCTTCTGCACGCCTACCCACGGGTGGGCTGGCCGTATGCACACTCAGAGGCAAACGAAATTCCTTCTGCACGCCTACCCACGGGTGGGCTGGCCGTGTCGGCACACCCAGAGGCAACCGCGAGGCCCTTCTGCACGCCATACCCACGGGTGTGCCGGCCGTGGGCGTGCACACCCAGAGGCACACGCAAAACAGTTGTGCACGCCACTCCACGGGTGCTGCCGCCTTGGCGGCACACCCAGAGGCACACGCGAAACAGTTCTGCACGCCCACCCACGGGAAAGCTGGTCGCTAAGGCCAACCCAGAAGAAACTGCAAACCCTTCTGCAGGTTCACCCATCGGGTGGGCTGGCCGTGGCGGCACACCCAGAGGTAACCGCAGGCCCTTCTGCACTCCCACCCACGGGTAGGCCGCCGTGGCTGCACACCCAGAGGCAAACGCAGGCCCTTCTGAACACCCACCAACGGGTAGGCCGGCCGTGGGCGCACACTCAGAGGCAAACGCAAACCCTTCTGCACGCTTCAACCACGGGTGGGCCGGCAACGGCGCCACACTCAGAGGCAAACGCGAAACTCCTTCTTGCACGCCTTCACCCACGGGTGGGCCGCCGTGGGCGGCACACCCGCTGGCAAACGCAGGCCATTCTGCACGCTTCACACACGGGTGGGCCTACCGTGGCGGAACACCCAGGGGAAAAGCAGGCCCTTCTGCACGCCCCACCCACGGGTGGGCCGGCCGTGGCTGCACACCCATAGCCACATGCAAACAGTTCTGCACGCCGCACTCATCGGTAGGTCGCCATGGCGGCACACCCAGAGGCAACCGCAGGACCTTTCTGCACGCCCACCCACGGGTGGGCCGGCCGTGGCGGCACACCCAGAGGCAACCGCGAGGCCCTTCTGCACGCCTCACCCGCTGGTGGGCCGGGCCGTGGCGTGCACACCCAAAAATCACACGCAAACAGTTCTGCTCGCCAACCCACGGGTGGGTTGGCCGCTGCGCCCAACCCTGAGGAAACCGCGAGGCCCTTTCTGCACGCCCCACCCACGGGTGGGCCGGCTGTGGAGGCACACTCAGAGGCAAACGCAAACCCTTCTGCACGCCCTCACCCACGGGTGGGCCGGGCCGTGGGCGTGCACACCCAGAGTCACACGCAAACCCTTCTGCACACCCACCCACGTGGTGGCCGGGCCGGGCGGCACACCCAGAGGCACACGCAAACAGTTCTGCACGCCCCACCAACGGGTCAGCTTTGTCGCTAAGGCCAACCCAGAAGAAACTGCAGGCCCTTCTGCAGGTTCACCTATCGGTGGGCTGGCCGTGGCGGCACACCCAGAAGTAATCGCGAGGCCCTTCTGCACTCCCACCCACGGGTAGGCCGGCCGTGGCGGCACACCCAGAGGCAACCGCAGGGCCTTCTGCACACTCCCTTACCCACGGGTGGGCCGGGCCGTGGCGGCACACCCAGGGGAAAAATGCAGGCCCTACTGCACGCCTTCACCCACGGGTGGGCCGGCCGCGGGCGGCACACCCAATGGCAAACGCGAAACAGTTCTCCACGCCCCACCCACCGGAAAGCTGGTCGCTATGGCCAACCCAGAAGAAACTGTAGGGTTTTCTGCACGCCCACCCACGGGTGGGTTGGCCGTGGGCGTGCACACCCAGAGGCAACCGCGAAATCCCTTCTGCATGCCCACCCACGGGTAGGCCGGCCGTGGCTGCACACCCAGAGGCAACCGCAGGACCATTCTTCACGCACCACCCACGGAATGGGCCGGCCGTGGGCGCACACCCAGAGGCAAACGCGAAATCCCTTCTGCACGCTTCACCCACGGGTGGGTCGGCCGCGGGCGCACACCCAGAGGCAACCGTAGGCCTCTTCTGCACGCCTCACACACGGGTGGGCCTACCGTGTGCACACCCCGAGGCAACTCAGGCCCTTCTGCACGCTCCACCCACGGGTGGGGCGGCCGTAGCGCACACCCAGAGGCACTCCCCAAACAGTTCTGCACGCTTCACCCAGGGTGGGCCGCCGCGGCTGCACACCCAGAGGCACACGCAAACAGTTTCTTCACGCCCACCCACGGGTAAGCTGGTCGCTAGGGCCATCCCAGAAGAAAACATGCAGGCCCTTCTGCACGCCCCACCCACGGGTGGGCTGGCCGTGGCGGCACACCCAGATGTACACGCGAAGGCCCTTCTGCACTCCCCACCCACGAGTAGGCCGCCGTGGCTGCACACCCAGAGGCAAACTGCGAGGGCCTTCTGCACACCCACCAACGGGTGGGCCGGCCGTGGCGACACACCCAGAGGCAAACGCAGGTCGCTCTGCACCCCACCCACGGGTAAGCAGGTCGTTGGCGCCAACTTAGAAGAAACTGCAGGCCCTTCTGCACGCTCACCCACGGGTGGGCTGGTCGGGCGGCAGACCCAGAGGTAATCGCGAGGCCCTTCTGCACGCTTCACCCACGGTAGGCCGGGCCGCGGGCGGCACACCCAGGGGCAACCGCAGGGCCTTCTGCACACTCCACCCACGGGTGGGCCGCCGTGGGCGGCACACCCAGGGGAAAATGCAGGCCCTTCTGCACGCTTCACCCACGGGTGGGCCGGCCGCGGGCGGCACACCCAGAGTCACACGCAAACAGTTCTGCACGCCACTCCACGGGTGGGCGCCTGTAGCGCACACCCAAGGCAACGCGAAACAGTACTGCACGCCCACCCACGGGAAAGCTGGTCGCTATGCCAACCCAGAAGAAACTGCAGGCTCTTTCTGCATGCCCACCCACGGGTGGGCTGGTCGTGGCGCACACCCAGAAGTAATTGCAGGCCCTTCAGCACTCCCATTCACGGGTAGGCCGGGCCGTGGCTGCACACCCAGACGCAACCGCAGGGCCCTACTGCACACTCCACCCACTGGTGGGCCGGCCGTGGCGCACACTCCAGAGGCAAACGCGAACCCTTCTTCACGCTTCACCCACGGGTGGGCCGGGCCGTGGCGGCACACCCAGAGGCAAATCGCAGGGCTCTTCTGCACTCCCACCCAGGGGTGGGTCGGCCGCGGGCGGCACACCCAGAGGCACACGCAAACAGTTCTGCACGCCCCACCCACGGGTGGGTTGGTCGCTAAGGCCAACCCAGAGGAAACCGTGAGGCTCCTTCTGCACGCCTCCACCCACGGGTAGGCCGCCGCGGGCGCACACTCAGAGGCAAACGCGAAACCTTCTGCACGCCCCACCCACGGGTGGGCCGGCCGTGGCGGCACACTCCAGAGGCAAACGAAACTCCTTCTGCACGCCTCACCACGTGGTGGGCTGGCCGCGGGCGGCACACCCAGAGGCAACCGCGAGGCCCTTCTGCACGCCACTCCACGGGTGTGCCGGCCGTGGGCGCACACCCAGAGGCACACGCAAACAGTTGTGCACGCCCACCCACGGGTGGGCCGGCCTTGGCGCACACCCAGAGGCACACGCAAACAGTTCTGCACGCCCACCCACGGGAAAGCTGGTCGCTAAGGCCAACCCAGAAGAAACTGCAAACCCTTCTGCAGGTTCACCCACGGGTGGGCTGGCCGTGGCGCACACCCAGAGGTAACCGCGAGGCCCTTCTGCACTCCCCACCCACGGGTAGGCCGGCCGTGGCTGCACACCCAGAGGCAAACGCAGGCCCTTCTGAACACCCACCAACGGGTAGGCCGGCCGGGCGGCACACTCAGAGGCAAACGCGAAAACCCTTCTGCACGCTTCAACCACGGGTGGGCCGCAATGGCGCCACACTCAGAGGCAAACGCAAACCCTTCTGCACGCCCCACCCATCGGGTGGGCCGGGCCGTGGCGGCACACCCGTGGCAAACGCGAGGCCATTCTGCACGCCCCACTCACGGGTGGGCCTACCGTGGCGGAACACCCAGGGGGAAAAGTAGGCCTTCTGCACGCCCCACCCATCGGGTGGGCCGCCGCGGGCTGCACACCCATAGCCACATGCAAACAGTTCTGCACGCCGCACTCCACGGTAGGCCGGGCCATGGCGGCACACCCAGAGGCAACCGCAGGCCCTTCTGCACGCCACCCACGGGTGGGCCGGCCGTATGCACACCCAGAGGCAACCGCGAGGCCCATCTGCACGCCACCCACTGGGTGGGCCGGGCCGTGACTGCACACCCAAAGTCACACGCAAACAGTTCTTCTCGCCAACCTACGGGTGGGTTGGTCGTTGGGTACAACCCTGGAGGAAACTGCAGGCCCTTCGGCACGCCCCACCCACGGGTGGGCCGGCTGTGGAGGCACACTCAGAGGCAAACGCAAACCCTTCTGCACGCCCCACCCATCGGGTGGGCCGGCCGTGGCGGCACACCCAGAGTCACACGCAAACAGTTCTGCACGCCCACCCAACGGGTCAGCTTTGTCGCTAAGGCCAACCCAGAAGAAACTGCAGGCCCTTCTGCAGGTTCACCCACGGGTGGGCTGGCCGGGCGGCACACCCAGAAGTAATCGCAGGCCCTTCTGCACTCCCACCCACGGGTAGGCCGCCGCGGGCGGCACACCCAGAGGCAAGCGCAGGGCCTTCTGCACACCCACCCACGGGTGGGCCGCCGTATGCGCACACCCAGGGGAAAATGCAGGCCCTACTGCACGCTCCCACCCACGGGTGGGCCGGCCGCATGCACACCCAGAGTCACACGCGAAACAGTTCTGCACGCCCACCCACGGGTGGGCCGGCCGTGGCGGCACACCCAATGGCAAACGCGAAACAGTTCTCCACGCCCCACCCACGGGAAAGCTGGTCGCTAAGGCCAACCCAGAAGAAACTGCTGGGCTTTTCTGCACGCCCCACCCACGGGTGGGCTGGCCGTGGCGGCACACCCAGAGGCAACCGCGAAACCCTTCTGCACGCCCACCCACGGGTAGGCCGGCCGTGGCTGCACACCCAGAGGCAACCGCAGAACCATTCTTCACACTTCACCCACGGGTGGGCCGGGCCGTGGCGGCACACTCCAGAGGCAAACGCAAACCCTTCTGCACGCCCACCCACGGGTGGGCCGGCCGTGGCGGCACACCCAGAGGCAACCGCGAGGCCCTTCTGCACGCCCACACATCGGTGGGCCGTACCGTGGCGCACACCCCAGAGGCAACCGCAGGCCCTTTCTGCACGCCCACCCACGGGTGGGCCGGCAATGGCTTCACACCCAGAGGCAAACCGCAGAAACCCTTCTGCACGCCCCACCCACGGGTGGGCCGCCCTGGCGGCACACCCAGAGGCAAACGCGAGGCCCATTCTGCACGCCCCACACACGGTGGGCCTGCCCGTGCTGAACACCCAGGGGGAAAAGCAGGCCCTTCTGCACGCCCACCCACGGGTGGGCCGGCTGTGGCTGCACACCCATAGCCACACGCAAACAGTTCTGCACGCCGCACCCACGGGTAGGGCCGGCCATGGCGGCACACCCAGAGGCAAATCGCAGGCCCCTTCTGCACGCCACCCACGGGTGGGCCGGCCGTGGGCGGCACACCCAGAGGCAACCGCAGGCCCTTCTGCACGCCCCACCCAAGCGGGTGGGCCGCCGTAGCGCACACCCAAAGTCACACGCAAACAGTTCTGCTCGCCCAACCCACGGGTGGGTTGGTCGCTAGCGCCAACCCTGAGGAAACCGCAGGGCTCTTCTGCACGCCTCACCCACGGGTGGGCCGGCTGTGGAGGCACACCCAGAGGCAAACGCGAAACCCTTCTGCATCGCCCCACCCACGGGTGGTCCGGCCGCGGGCGTGCACACCCAGAGTCACACGCAAACCCTTCTGCACACCCACCCACGGGTGGGCCGGGCCGTGGCGTGCACACCCAGAGGCACACGCAAACAGTTCTGCACGCCCACCAACGGGTCAGCTTGTCGCTATGCGTCAACCCAGAAGAAACTGCAGGCCCTTCTGCAGGTTCACCCACGGGTGGGCTGGCCGTGTCGGCACACCCAGAAGTAATCGCAGGCCCTTCTGCACTCCCACCCACGGGTAGGCCGGCCATGGCGGCACACCCAGAGGCAACCGCAGGGCCTTCTGCACACCCACCCACGGGTGGGCCGGCCGTAGCGGCACACCCAGAGGGAAAACGCAGGCCCTTACTGCACGCCCACCCACGGGTGGGCCGGCCGTGGCGCACACCCAGAGTCACACGCAAACAGTTCTGCACGCCCACCCACGGGTGGGCCGGCCGCGCGCACACCCAATGGCAAACGCAAACAGTTCTACACGCCCACCCACGGGTAGGCTGGTCGCTAAGGCCAACCCAGAAGAAACTGCAGGGCCCTTCTGCACGCCCACCCACGGGTGGGCCGGCCGTGGCGGCACACCCAGAGGCAACCGCAGGCCTTTCTGCACGCCCCACCCACGGTTGGGGCGGCCGTAGCGGCACACCCAGAGGCAACCGCAGGGCCTTCTGCACGCCCACCCACGAGTGGGCCGACCGTGGCGGCACACCCATAGCCACACGCAAACAGTTCTGCACGCCCACCCACGGGTGGGCCGACCGTGGCGGCACACCCAGAGGCACACGCAAACAGTTCTACACGCCCACCTACGGGTGGGCTGGTCGTTGCGTCAACCCAGAGGAAACCGCAGGCCCTTCTTCACGCCCACACACGGGTGGGCCGGCTGTGGCGGCACACCCAGAGAAAAACGCAAACCCTTCTGCACGCCCACCCACGGGTGGGCCGGCCGTGGCGGCACACCCAGAGGCAAACGCAAACCCTTCTGCACGCCCACCCACGGGTGGGCCGGCCGTGGCGGCACACCCAGAGGCAAACGCAGGCCGTTCTGCACTCCCACCCACGGGTAAGCAGGTCGTTGCGTCAACTTAGAAGAAACTGCAGGCCCTTCTGCACGTTCACCCACGGGTGGGCTGGTCGTGGCGGCACACCCAGAGGTAATCGCAGGCCCTTCTGCACGCCCACCCACGGGTAGGCCGGCCGTGGCGGCACACCCAGGGGCAACCGCAGGGCCTTCTGCACACCCACCCACGGGTGGGCCGGCCGTGGCGGCACACCCAGGGGAAAATGCAGGCCCTTCTGCACGCCCACCCACGGGTGGGCCGGCCGTGGCGGCACACCCAGAGTCACACGCAAACAGTTCTGCACGCCCACCCACGGGTGGGCCGCCCGTGGCGGCACACCCAATGGCAAACGCAAACAGTTCTGCACGCCCACCCACGGGAAAGCTGGTCGTTGCGTCAACCCAGAAGAAACTGCAGGCCCTTCTGCACGCCCACCCACGGGTGGGCTGGTCGTGGCGGCACACCCAGAGGTAATTGCAGGCCCTTCAGCACTCCCATTCACGGGTAGGCCGGCCGTGGCTGCACACCCAGACGCAACCGCAGGGCCCTACTGCACACCCACCCACGGGTGGGCCGGCCGTGGCGGCACACTCAGAGGCAAACGCAAACCCTTCTTCACGCCCACCCACGGGTGGGCCGGCCGTGGCGGCACACCCAGAGGCAACCGCAGGGCCTTCTGCACTCCCACCCAGGGGTGGGTCGGCCGTGGCGGCACACCCAGAGGCACACGCAAACAGTTCTGCACGCCCACCTACGGGTGGGTTGGTCGTTGCGTCAACCCAGAGGAAACCGCAGGCCCTTCTGCACGCCCACCCACGGGTAGGCCGGCCGTGGCGGCACACTCAGAGGCAAACGCAAACCCTTCTGCACGCCCACCCACGGGTGGGCCGGCCGTGGCGGCACACTCAGAGGCAAACGCAAACCCTTCTGCACGCCCACCCACGGGTGGGCTGGCCGTGGCGGCACACCCAGAGGCAACCGCAGGCCCTTCTGCACGCCCACCCACGGGTGTGCCGGCCGTGGCGGCACACCCAGAGGCACACGCAAACAGTTGTGCACGCCCACCCACGGGTGGGCCGGCCTTGGCGGCACACCCAGAGGCACACGCAAACAGTTCTGCACGCCCACCCACGGGAAAGCTGGTCGTTGCGTCAACCCAGAAGAAACTGCAAACCCTTCTGCAGGTTCACCCACGGGTGGGCTGGCCGTGGCGGCACACCCAGAGGTAACCGCAGGCCCTTCTGCACTCCCACCCACGGGTAGGCCGGCCGTGGCTGCACACCCAGAGGCAAACGCAGGCCCTTCTGAACACCCACCAACGGGTAGGCCGGCCGTGGCGGCACACTCAGAGGCAAACGCAAACCCTTCTGCACGCCCAACCACGGGTGGGCCGGCAATGGCGCCACACTCAGAGGCAAACGCAAACCCTTCTGCACGCCCACCCACGGGTGGGCCGGCCGTGGCGGCACACCCGGTGGCAAACGCAGGCCATTCTGCACGCCCACACACGGGTGGGCCTACCGTGGCGGAACACCCAGGGGGAAAAGCAGGCCCTTCTGCACGCCCACCCACGGGTGGGCCGGCCGTGGCTGCACACCCATAGCCACATGCAAACAGTTCTGCACGCGCACCCACGGGTAGGCCGGCCATGGCGGCACACCCAGAGGCAACCGCAGGCCCTTCTGCACGCCACCCACGGGTGGGCCGGCCGTGGCGGCACACCCAGAGGCAACCGCAGGCCCTTCTGCACGCCCACCCGCGGGTGGGCCGGCCGTGGCGGCACACCCAAAGTCACACGCAAACAGTTCTGCTCGCCAACCTACGGGTGGGTTGGTCGTTGCGTCAACCCTGAGGAAACCGCAGGCCCTTCGGCACGCCCACCCACGGGTGGGCCGGCTGTGGAGGCACACTCAGAGGCAAACGCAAACCCTTCTGCACGCCCACCCACGGGTGGGCCGGCCGTGGCGGCACACCCAGAGGCAAACGCAAACCCTTCTGCACACCCACCCACGGGTGGGCCGGCCGTGGCGGCACACCCAGAGGCACACGCAAACAGTTCTGCACGCCCACCAACGGGTCAGCTTGTCGTTGCGTCAACCCAGAAGAAACTGCAGGCCCTTCTGCAGGTTCACCCACGGGTGGGCTGGCCGTGGCGGCACACCCAGAAGTAATCGCAGGCCCTTCTGCACTCCCACCCACGGGTAGGCCGGCCGTGGCGGCACACCCAGAGGCAACCGCAGGGCCTTCTGCACACCCACCCACGGGTGGGCCGGCCGTGGCGGCACACCCAGGGGAAAATGCAGGCCCTACTGCACGCCCACCCACGGGTGGGCCGGCCGTGGCGGCACACCCAGAGTCACACGCAAACAGTTCTGCACGCCCACCCACGGGTGGGCCGGCCGTGGCGGCACACCCAATGGCAAACGCAAACAGTTCTCCACGCCCACCCACGGGAAAGCTGGTCGTTGCGTCAACCCAGAAGAAACTGCAGGGCCTTCTGCACGCCCACCCACGGGTGGGCTGGCCGTGGCGGCACACCCAGAGGCAACCGCAAACCCTTCTGCATGCCCACCCACGGGTAGGCCGGCCGTGGCTGCACACCCAGCGGCAACCGCAAACCATTCTTCACGACCACCCACGAATGGGCCGGCCGTGGCGGCACACTCAGAGGCAAACGCAAACCCTTCTGCACGCCCACCCACGGGTGGGCCGGCCGTGGCGGCACACCCAGAGGCAACCGCAGGCCCTTCTGCACGCCCACACACGGGTGGGCCTACCGTGGCGGCACACCCCGGGGCAACCTCAGGCCCTTCTGCACGCCCACCCACGGGTGGGCCGGCAATGGCGCCACACTCAGAGGCAAACGCAAACCCTTCTGCACGCCCACCCACGGGTGGGCCGGCCCTGGCGGCACACCCGGTGGCAAACGCAGGCCATTCTGCACGCCCACACACGGGTGGGCCTACCGTCGTAGGAACACCCAGGGGGAAAAGCAGGCCCTTCTGCCGCTCCCACCCACGGGTGGGCCGGCCGTCGCTGCACACCCGTAGCCACATGCAAACAGTTCTGCACGGCGCGCACCCGCGGGTAGGCGGCCATGGCGGCACACCCAGAGAGCAACCGCAGGCCCTTCTGCACGCCACCCACGGGTGGGCCGGCCGTGGCGGCACACCCAGAGGCAACCGCAGGCCCTTCTGCACGCCCACCCAGCGGGTGGGCCGGCCGTCAGCGGCACACCCAAAGTCACCGCATAAACAGTTCTGCTCGCCAACCTACGGGTGGGTTGGTCGTTCGCGTCAACCCTGAGGAAACCGCGGGCCCGCCGGCACGCCCACCCACGGGTGGGCCGGGGCTGTGGAGAGCACACTCAGAGGCAAACGCAAACCCTTCTGCACGCCCACCCACGGGTGGGCCGGCCGTCATGACACACCCAGAGTCACACGCAAACCTTCTGCACACCCACCCACGGGTGGGCCGGCCGTGGCGGCACACCCAGAGGCACACGCAAACAGTTCTGCACGCCCACCAACGGGTCAGCTTGTCGTTGCGTCAACCCAGAAGAAACTGCAGGCCCTTCTGCAGGTTCACCCACGGGTGGGCTGGCCGTGGCGGCACACCCAGAAGTAATCGCAGGCCCTTCTGCACTCCCACCCACGTGTTGGCCGGCCGTGGCGGCACACCCAGAGGCAACCGCAGGGCCTTCTGCACACCCACCCACGGGTGGGCCGGCCGTGGCGGCACACCCAGGGGAAAATGCAGGCCCTACTGCACGCCCACCCACGGGTGGGCCGGCCGTGGCGGCACACCCAATGGCAAACGCAAACAGTTCTCCACGCCCACCCACGGGAAAGCTGGTCGTTGCGTCAACCCAGAAGAAACTGCAGGGCCTTCTGCACGCCCACCCACGGGTGGGCTGGCCGTGGCTGCACACCCAGCGGCAACCGCAAACCATTCTTCACGACCACCCACGAATGGGCCGGCCGTGGCGGCACACTCAGAGGCAAAGCGTAAACCCTTCTGCAGCCCACCCCGCGGGTGGGCCGACGTCAGCGGCACACCCAGAGGCAACCGCAGGCCCTTCTGCACGCCCACACACGGGTGGGCCTACCGTGGCGGCACACCCCGGGGCAACCTCAGGCCCTTCTGCACGCCCACCCACGGGTGGGCCGGCCGTGGCGGCACACCCAGAGGCACTCCCAAACAGTTCTGCACGCCCACCCAGGGGTGGGCCGGCCGCGGCTGCACACCCAGAGGCACACGCAAACAGTTCTTCACGCCCACCCACGGGTAAGCTGGTCGTTGCGTCATCCCAGAAGAAAATGCAGGCCCTTCTGCACGCCCACCCACGGGTGGGCTGGCCGTGGCGGCACACCCAGATGTACCCGCAGGCCCTTCTGCACTCCCACCCACGAGTAGGCCGGCCGTGGCTGCACACCCAGAGGCAACCGCAGGGCCTTCTGCACACCCACCAACGGGTGGGCCGGCCGTGGCGGCACACCCAGGAGCAACCGCAGGCCCCACTGCACGCCCACCCACGGGTGGGCCGGCCGTGGCGGCACACCCAGAGGCACACGCAAACAGTTCTGCACGCCCACCCACGGGTGGGCCGGCCGTGGCGGCACACCCAGAGGCACACGCAAACAGTTCTGCACGCCCACCCACGGGTAAGCTGGTCGTTGCGTCAACCCAGAAGAAACTGCAGGCCCTTCTGCACGCCCACCCACGGGTGGGCTGGCCGTGGCGGCACACCCAGAGGTAACCGCAGGCCCTTCTGCACGCCCAACCACGGGTAGGCCGGCCGTGGCTGCACACCCAGAGTCAAACGCAGGGCCTTCTGCACACCCACCAACGGGTGGGCCGGCCTCGGAGGCACACCCAGAGGCAAACGCAGGCCTTTCTGCACGCCCACCCACGGGTATGCCCTCCGGGGCGGAACAACCAGGGGCAACCGCAGGCCCTTCTGCACGCCCACCCAGGGGTGGGCCGGCCGTGGCGGCACACCCAGAGGCACACGCAAATAGTTCTTCACGCCCACCCACGGTTGGCCGGCCGTAGCGGCACACCCAGAGGCAACCGCAGGGCCTTCTGCACGCCCAACCACGGGTGGGCCGGCCGTGGCGGCACACCCAGAGCAACACGCAAACAGTTCTGCACGCCCACCCACGGGTGGGCCGACCGTGGCGGCACACCCAGAGGCACACGCTAACAGTTCTGCACGCCCACCCACAGGTGGGCCGGCCGTGGCGGCTCACCCAGGGGCAACCGCAGGCCCTTCTGCACGCCCACCCACGGGTGGGCCGGCCGTAGCGGCACACCCAGGGGCACAGGCAAATAGTTCTCCACGCCCACCCTCGGGTGAGCCGGCCGTTGCCTAAACCCAGAGGCAACCGCAGACCCTTCTGCACGCCCACCCACGGGTTGGCCGGCCGTTGCGGCACTCCCAGGGGCAAACGCAGGCCCTTCTCCACGCCCACCCACGGGTGGGTCGGCCGTGGCTGCACACCCAGGGGCAACCGCAGGCCCTTCTGCACGCCCTCCCACAGGTAAGCCGGCTGTGGCGGCACACCCATAGCCACATGGAAACAGTTCTGCACGCGCACCCACGGGTAGGCCGGCCATGGCGGCACACCCAGAGGCAACCGCAGGGCCTTCTGCACGCCCACCCACTGGTGGGCCGGCCGTGGCGGCACACCCAGAGGCAATTGCAGGCCGTTCTGCACGCCACCCACGGGTGGGCCGGCCGTGGCGGCACACCCAGAGGCAACCTCAGGGCCTTCTGCACACCCATCCGCGGGTGGGCCGGCCGTGGCGGCACACCCAAAGGCACACGCAAACAGTTCTGCTCGCCAACCTACGGGAGGGTTGGTCGTTGCGTCAACCCTGAGGAAACCGCAGGCCCTTCGGCACGCCCACCCACGGGTGGGCCGGCTGTGGCGGCACACTCAGAGGCAAACGCAAACCCTTCTGCACGCCCACCCACGGGGTGGGCCGACGTCGGCGGCTCACTCAGAGGCAAACGCAAACCCTTCTGCACGCCCACCCACGGGTGGGCCGGCCGTGGCGGCACACCCAGAGGCACACGCAAACAGTTCTGCACGCCCACCAACGGGTCAGCTTGTCGTTGCGTCAACCCAGAAGAAACTGCAGGCCCTTCTGCAGGTTCACCCACGGGTGGGCTGGCCGTGGCGGCACACCCAGAAGTAATCGCCAGGCCCTTCTGCACTCCCACCCGCGTGTTGGCGGCCGTGGCGGCACACCCAGAGAGGCAACCGCAGGCCCTTCTGCACACCCACCGACGGGTGGGCCGGCCGTGGCGGCACACCCAGGGGAAAATGCAGGCCCTACTGCACGCCCACCCACGGGTGGGCTGGCCGTGGCGGCACACCCAATGGCAAACGCAAACAGTTCTCCACGCCCACCCACGGGAAAGCTGGTCGTTGCGTCAACCCAGAAGAAACTGCAGGGCCTTCTGCACGCCCACCCACGGATGGGCTGGCCGTGGCGGCACACACAGAGGCAACCGCAAACCCGTCTGCATGCCCACCCACGGGTAGGCCGGGCGTGGCTGCACACCCAGAGGCAACCGCAGGGCCTTCTGCACACCCACCCACTGGTGGGCCGGCCGTGGCGGCACACTCAGAGGCAAACGCAAACCCTTCTGCACGCCCACCCACGGGTGGGCCGGCCGTGGCGGCACACCCAGAGGCAACCGCAGGCCCTTCTGCACGCCCACACACGGGTGGGCCTACCGTGGCGGCACACCCCGGGGCAACCTCAGGCCCTTCTGCACGCCCACGCACGGGTGGGCCGGCCGTGGCGGCACACCCAGAGGCACTCCCAAACAGTTCTGCACGCCCACCCAGGGGTGGGCCGGCCGCGGCTGCACACCCAGAGGCACACGCAATCAGTTCTGCACGCCCACCCACGGGTAAGCTGGTCGTTGCGTCATCCCAGAAGAAAATGCAGGCCGTTCTGCACGCCCACCCACGGGTGGGCTGGCCGTGGCGGCACAACCAGATGTACCCGCAGGCCCTTCTGCACTCCCACCCACGAGTAGGCCGGCCGTGGCTGCACACCCAGAGGCAACCGCAGGGCCTTCTGCACACCCACCAACGGGTGGGCCGGTTGTGGCGGCACACCCAGAGGCAAACGCAGGCCCTTCTGCACGCCCAAAAACGGGTATGCCCTCCGTGGTGGCACAACCAGGGGCAACGCAGGCCCTTCTGCACGCCCACCCAGGGGTGGGCCGGCCGTGGCGGCACACCCAGAGGCACACGCAAATAGTTCTGCACGCCCACCCACGGTTGGCCGGCCGTAGCGGCACAACCAGAGGCAACCGCAGGGCCTTCTGCACGCCCAACCACGGGTGGGCCGGCCGTGGCGGCACACCCAGAGCAACACGCAAACAGTTCTGCACGCCCACCCACGGGTGGGCCGACCGTGGCGGCACACACAGAGGCACACGCTAACAGTTCTGCACGCCCACCTACGGGTGGGCTGGTGGATGCTGCGTCAACCGAGAGGCAACCGCAGGCCCTTCTGCACGCCCACCCACGGGTGGGCCGGCCGTGGCGGCTCACCCAGGGGCAACCGCAGGCCCTTCTGCACGCCCACCCACGGGTGGGCCGGCCGTAGCGGCACACCCAGGGGCACAGGCAAATAGTTCTCCACGCCCACCCACGGGTGAGCCGGCCGTTGCGTAAACCCAGAGGCAACCGCAGACCCTTCTGCACGCCCACCCACGGGTTGGCCGGCCGTTGCGGCACTCCCAGGGCAAACGCAGGCCCTTCTCCACGCCCACCCACGGGTGGGCCGGCCGTGGCTTCACACCCAGGGGCAACCGCAGGCCCTTCTGCACGCCCTCCCACAGGTGAGCCGGCTGTGGCGGCACACCCATAGCCACATGCAAACAGTTCTGCATGCGCACCCACGGGTAGGCCGGCCATGGCTGCACACGCAGAGACACACGCATAAAGAGTTCTGCCGCCCACCCACGGGTAGGCCGGCAGTGGCGGCGCGCAAAGGCACGCGCAAACAGTTCTGCACGCCCAGCCACGGGAAAGCCGGTCGTTGCGTCAACCCAGAAAAAACTGCAGGCCCTTGTGCACGCACAACCACTGGTGGGCCGGCCGTGGCGGCACACCCAGAGGCAACCGCAAACCCTTCTGCACGCCCACACACGGGTGGGTAGGTCGTTGCGTCAACCCAGAGGAAACCGCAGGCCCTTCTGCACCCCCTCCCACGGGTAGGCCGGCCGTGGCGGCACACCCAGGGGCAAACACAAACCCTTCTGCACGCCCACCCACGGGTGAGCCGGCCGTGGCGGCACACCAAGAGGCAATCGCAGGCCCTTCTGCACGCCCAACCACAGGAGGGCCGGCCGTGGTGGCACACCAAGAGGCACACGCAAACAGTTCTGCACGCCCACCTACGGGTGGGTTGGTCGTTGCGTCAACCCAGAGGAAACCGCAGGCCCTTCTGCACGCCCAACCACGGGTGGGCCGGCCGTGGCGGCACACACGGAGGCAAACGCAGGCCCTTCTGCACGCCCACACACGGGTGGGCCTACCGTGGCGGCACACCCAGGGGGAAAAGCAGGCCCTTCTGCACGCCCACCCACGGGTGGGCGACGTAGCGTCCACACCCAGAGGCACCGCGCAAACCGTTCTGCACGCCCACCCACGGGTGGGCCGGCCGTGGCGGCACACCCAATGGCAAACGCAAACAGTTGTGCACGCCCACCCACGGGTAAGCTGGTCGTTGCGTCAACCCAGAAGAAATTGCAGGCCCTTCTGCACGCCCACACACGGGTGGGCCTACCGTGGCGGCACATCCAGAGGTAATCGCAGGCCCTTCTGAACTCCCACCATCGGGTGGGCCGGCCGTGGCGGCACACTCAGCGGGAAACGCAAATTTTTCTGCACGCCCACCTACTGGTGGGCCGGCCGTGGCGGCACACTCAGAGGCAAACGCAAACCCTTCTGCACGCCCACCCACGGATTGGCCGGCCGTGGCGGCACAGCCAGAGACACACGCAAACAGTTGTGCACGCCCACACACGGGTGGGCCGGCCGTTGCGGCACACCCAGAGGCAAACGCAGGCCCTTCTTCACGCCCACACCGCGGGTAGACCCGATTGGGGGCTGCACACCCAGAGGCAACCGCAGGGCCTTCTGCACGCCCACCCACGGGTGGGCCGGCCGTGGCGGCACACCCAGAGGCAAACGCAGGCCCTTCTGCACGCCCACACACGGGTGGGCCTACCGTGGCGGCACACTCAGGGGGAACCTCAGGCCCTTCTGCACGCCCACCCGCGGGTGGGCCGGCCGTGGCGACACCCAGAGCCACTGCGCAAACAGTTCTGCACGCCCACCCAGGGGTGGGCCGGCCGTGGCGTACACCCAGAGGCACACGCAAACAGTCCTGCTGCGCCCACACCGCGGGTAAGCTGGTCGTTCGTCAACCCAGAAGAAACTGCAGGCCCGTCTGCCGCGCCCACTCCGCGGGTGTGCTGGCCGTGGCCGGCACACCAGATGTATCCGCAGGCCCTTCTGCACTCCACCCACGGGTAGGCCGGCCGTGGCTGCACACCAGAGGAAACCGCGGGGGCTTTCTGCACGCCCACCACAGCTGGTGGGCGGCCGTCGGCGAGCACACCTAGAGTCAACCGCAGGCCCTTCTTCACGCCCACCCACGGGTGGGCCGGCCGTAGCGGCACACCCAGAGGCAACCGCAGGCCCTTCTGCTTTCGCCCACCCACGGGTGGGCGGCCGTCGGCGGCACGCCCCAGAGGCACGCATAAACAGTTCTGCAGCCCACCTCACGGGTGGGTTGGTCGTGCGTCAACCCAGAGGAAACCGCCAGGCCCTTCTGCACACCCACCCACGGGTAGTCCGGCCGTGGCGGCACACCTCAGAGGCAAAACGCAAACCCTTCTGCACGCCCACCCGGGGGTAGGCCGGCCGTAGCGGCACACTCAGAGGCAAACGCAAAACCCTTCTGCCACGCCCACACACGCAGGGTGGGCCGGCCGTGTGAACATCCAGAGTCAACCGCCAGACCCTTCTGCACGCCCACCCGCAGGGTGGGCCGCCCGTGGCGGCACAGCCAGAGAGCACCACGCAAACAGTTCTCCACGCCCACCCACGGGTGGGCCGGCCGTCGCGGCACACCCAGAGGCACCGCGCAAACAGTTCTGCACGCCCACCCGCGGGAAAGCTGGTCGTTCGTCAACCCAGAAGAAACTGCAGGCCCTTCTGCACGCCCACCCACGGGTGGGCTGGCCGTGGAGGCACACCCAGAGGTAACCGAAGGCCCTTCTGCACTCCCACCCACGGGTAGGCCGGCCGTGGCTGCACATCCAGGGGCAAACGCAGGCCCTTCTGCACACACACCATCGGGTGGGCCTGCCGTGGAGGCACACCCAGAGGCAACCGCAGGCCCTTCTGCACGCCCACCCACGGGTAGGCCGGCCGTGGCGGCACACCCAGAGCCACACGCCAAACAGTTCTGCACGCCCACCCACGGGTGGGCCGACCGTGGCGGCTGACCCAGAGGCAAAAGCAAGCAGTTCTGCACGCCCACCTACGGGAGGGGTGGTCGTTGCGTCAACCCAGAGGAAACCGCAGGGCCTTCTGCCCTCCCACCCACAGGTGGGCCGGCCGTGGCGGCACACCCAGGGGCAACCGCAGGCCCTTCTGCACGCCTACCCACGGGTGGGCCGGCCGTGGCGGCACACCCAGAGGCAACCTCATGCCCTTCTGCACGCCCAAACACAGGTGGGCCGGCCGTAGCAACACAGCCAGAGGCAACCGCAGGCCCTTCTGCACGCCCACCCACTGATGAGCCGGCCGTGGCAACACACCCATAGGAAACCGCAGGCCCTTCTGCACGCCCACCCACGGGTGGGCCTACCGTGGCGGCACACCCAGAGGCACACCATGAAATAGTTCTGAGCAGCCCACCCACGGGTAGGCCGCCCGTTGCTGCACACCCAGAGGCAACCGCGGGGCCTTCTGCAGCCCACCCACTGGTGGGCCGGCCGTGTGAAGCACACTCAGAGGCAACCGCAGGCCCTTTTCACGCCCACCCACGGGTGGGCCGGCCGTGGCGGCACACCCAGAGGCAACCGCAGGCCCTTCTTCACACCCACTCACTGGTGGGCCGGCCGTGGCGGCACACCCAGAGGCACACGCAAACAATTCTGCACGCTCACCTACGGGTGGGTTGGTCGTTCGTCAACCCAGAGGAAACCGCCAGGCCCTTCTGCAGCCCTCCACGCGGGTAGGCCGGCCGTGGCGGCACACTCAGAGGCAAAGCGCAAACCCTTCTGCACGCCCACCCACGGGTGGGCCGGCGTCGACGGCACACCCAGAGGCAAACGCAGGCCCTTCTGCACGCCCACCCACGGGTAAGCTGGTCGTTGCGTCAACCCAGAGGAAACCGCAGGCCCTTCTGCCCGCCCACCCACAGGTGGGCCGGCCGTGGCAGCACACCCAGAGGCACTGCGCCAAACAGTTCTGCACGCCCAACCACGAGTGGGCCGGCCGTTCGCGGCACGCCCATAGCCACCGCAGCAAAGAATTGTGCACGCCCACCCGCGAGTGGGCCGGCCGTGGCGGCACACCCAAAGGCACACGTTAACAGTTCTGCACGGCCACTTCACGGGGTAAGCTGGTCGTTCGCGTCAACCCAGAAGAAACTGCAGGCCCTTCTGCACGCCCACCCACGAGTGGGCGACGTCGCTGCACACCCAGAGGCAACCGCAGGGCCTTCTGCACACCCACACAGGTGGGCGGCCGTAGCGGCACAGCCAGAGCAACCGCATGCCCTTCTGCAGCCCACCCACTGATGAGCCGGCCGTAACAACACACCCATAGGCAACCGCGGTGCCTCTGCACGCCCACCCACAGGTGGGCCGACCGTCAGCGGCAAACCCAGAGGCACCGCATAAATAGTTCTGCGCGCCCACGCGCACAGGTGGGCCAGCCGTGGCGGCACAGCCAGAGGCAACCGCAGGCCCTTCTGCTGGCGCCCACACTGCGAGGGTGGGCGGCCGTAGCGGCACAGCCAGAGGCAACCGCCAGGCCCTTCTGCCGCCCACCCACTGATGAGCCGGCCGTGGCAACACAACCAGAGGCAACCGCGTGCCCTTATGCAGCCCACCCACAGGTGGGCCTAGCGTCGGCGGCACACTCAGAGCACCGCATGAAATAGTTCTGCACGCCCACACACAGGTGGGCCGGCTGTGGCGATCACAGCCAGAGGCAAAGCGCAGAGCCCTTCTGCCGCCCACCGCGGGTGGGCTGGCGTCGTGGCGCGCAGAGGAAAGCGCGCAGGCCCTTCTGCACGCCCTCCACGGGTGGGCCGGCCGTGGCGGCACACCCAGGGGCAACCGCAGGCCCTTCTGCACGCCCCACCCACGGGTGAGCCGGCCGTGGCGGCACACCCAGAACCACATGCAAACAGTTCTGCGACGCCCACCCGCGGGTGGGCGGCCCGTGCTGCACACCCAGAGGCAAGCGCGGGGCCTTCTGCAGCCCACCCACTGGTGGGCCGGTCGTGTGACACACCCAGAGGCACTGCGCAAACAGTTCTGCCGCCCTCCGCGGGTGGGTTGGTGGATAGCGTCAACCCAGAGGCCACCGCCCAGGCCCTTTCTGCGCCCACACCGCGAATAGGCCTGCCGTGGCAGCACACCAGAGGCACACGCCAAACAGTTCTGCACGCCCACACCGCGGTTGGCCAGCCGTGGCGGCACACCCAGAGGCAACCGCAGGCCCTTCTGCACGCCCATGCGGGTGTGCGGCCCGTCAGCACACCCAGAGGCACCGCGCAAAATGTTCTGCCGCGCCCACCCACGGGTGGGCCGACCGTGAGCGGCACACCCAGAGGCACGCAAACAGTTCTGCACGCCCACCTCACGGGGTGGGCTGGTCGTTGCGTTCACCCAGAGGAAACCGCGGAAGGCCCTTCTAGCAGCCCACCCACGGTGGGCGGCCGTGTGACACACCCAGAGGGCACCGCATAAACAGTTCTGCAGCCCACCCACGGGTGGGTTGGTGCGTTCGCGATCAACCCAGAGGCCACCGCGAGGCCCTTCTGCACGCCCACACATGGGTAGGCCCTACCGTGGCGGCCCACCCAAAGGGAAAAGCAGGCCCTTCTGCACTCCCACCCGCGGGTTGGTTGGCTGTGGCGGCGTAGCAGAGCCACTGCGCAAACAGATCTGCACGCCCACCCGCGGGTGGAGCCGACGCATAGCGGCACGCAAAGGCACCGCTAACAGTTCTGCACGCCCACCCACGGGTAAGCTGGTCGTTGCGTCAACCCAAAAGAAACTGCAGGGGCCTTCTGCCGCGCCCACCCGCAGATTAGGCTGGCGGTGGCGACACACCCAGAGGTAACCGCGAGGCCCTTCTGCACACCCACACCGGGGTGGGCCGACGTGGCGGCACAGCCCGAGGCAAAGCGCGAGGGCCTTCTGCACGCCCACCCACAGGTGGGCCGACCATGGCGACAGACCGCGGGGGCAACCGCGTGGGCCGCTTCTGCACGCCCACCCGCGGGGTGGGCCGGCGTCGGGCGGCACACTCAGAGGCAAAGCGCAGGGCCCTTCTGCCGCACCACCCGCGGGTGGGCTGTGTCGTGGCGCGCAGAGGAAGCGCAGGCCCTTCTGCCGCGCCCTCCCGCGGGTGGGCCGGCCGTGTGACACACCCAGGGGCAACCGCAGGCCCTTCTGCACGCCCACCCACGGGTGAGGCCGGCCGTGTGAAGCACACCCAGAGCCACATGCAAACAGTTCTGCCGCCCACCCGCGAGATTTGGGCAGCCCGTGCTGCACACCCAGAGGCAAGCGCGAGGGGCCTTCTGCGCCCACCCACTGGTGGGCGATTAGGTCAGCGGCACACCCAGAGGCACGCGCACAAACAGTTCTGCCAGCCCTCCACGGGTGGGTTGGTGGTTCGCGATCAGCAGAGGCCACCGCCCGAGGCCCTTCTGCGCCCACACACGGTAGGCCTGCGGTGGCAGCACACCCAGAGGCACCGCCCAAACAGTTCTGCTGCGCCCACACACGGGTTGGCCGGCCGTGGCGGCACACCAGAGGCAACCGCGGGCCCCTTCTGCAGCCCAGCCACGGGTGTGCGGCCGTGTAGCACACCCAGAGGCACACGCCAAAATGTTCTGCACAGCCCCACCCGCGGGTGGGCCGACCGTGGCGGCACACCAGAGGCACAAACAGTTCTGCAGCCCACCTACGGGTGGGCTGGTGGATGCGTTCACCCAGAGGAAACCGCGAGGCCCTTCTGCGCCCACCCACCGGGTGGGCGGCGTGGCGACACACCCAGAGGCACTGCGCAAACAGTTCTGCAGCCCACCCGCGGGTGGGTTGGTCGTCGCGTCAACCCAGAAGGCCACGCAGGCCCTTCTGCGCCCACACATGGGTAAGGCCCTGCCGTGGCGACCCACCCAAAGGGAAAAGCAGGCCCTTCTGCACTCCACCCACGGGTTGGTTGGCTGTGGCTGGCGCGCCCTTAGAGCCACCGCGTAAACAGATCTGCCGCCCACCCACGGGTGGAGCGGCCGTCGCGGCACACCCAAAGGCACACGCCAACAGTTCTGCGCCCACCCACGGGTAGCTGGTGGATTGCGTCAACCCAAAAGAAACTGCAGGGCCTTCTGCACGCCCACCCACGGAATTAGGCTGGCGGTGGCGACACACCCAGAGGTAACCGCCAGGCCCTTCTGCACACCCACACTGCGGGGTGGGCCGGCCGTCGCGGCACAGCCCGAGGCAAGCGCCAGGGCCTTCTGCACGCTCCCACCGACAGGTGGAGCCGACCATGGCGGCAGACCACGGGCAACCGCAGGCCTTCTGCGCCCACCCACGGGGTGGGCGGCCGTGGCGGCACACTCAGAGACAAGCGCAGGCCCTTCTGCAGCCCACCCACGGGTGGACCCGGGGCCGTCGGCGGCACTCAGAAACAAAGCGCTGAGGCCCTTCTGCACTCCCACACTGATGAGCCGGCCGTGGCAGCACGCAGAGGCAACCGCGGGCAGCACTTCTGCATGCCCACCCACAGGTGGGCCGACCATAGCGGCAGACCACGGGGCAACCCGCGGAGGCCTTCTGCACGCCCACCACGGGTGGGCGGCGTCAGCGACACACTCAGAGGCAAAGCGCAGGCCCTTCTGCATGCCCACCCACGGGTGGGCCGGCCGTGCTTCGGCACACTCCAGAGGCAGCGCAGGCCCTTCTGCACCCCACACACTGATAAGCCGGCCGTGGCAACACACCCAGAGGCAACCGCAGGCGCTTCTGCATGCCCACCACGGGTGGGCGACGTGGCGAGCACACCCAGGGCAAACGCAGGCCTACTGCCGCCCACCCACGGGTTGGGCCGGCTATCGCCACACCCAGGGAACAAAGCGCAGGGCCCTGCACCGCCCACCCACAGGTGGGCGGCCGTGGCGGCACACCCAGAGCAACAACGCCAAACAGTTCTGCACGCCCACCCGCGGGTGGTCCGGCCGTTAGCGGCGCGCAGAGCATGCGCACAAACAGTTCTGCAGCCCACCCGCGGAAAGCTGGTGCGTTGCGTCAACCCAGAAGAAACTGCAGGCCCTTCTGCGCCCCCTGCAGATTGGGCGGGCCGATGGCGGCTACACCAGAGGTAACTGCAAGCCCTTCTGCGCCCAACCACGGGATTGGGCGGCGGGCTGCACGCCAGAAGGCAACCGCGGGGCCTTCTGCACATCCACCAACGGGGTGGGCCGGCCGTTCGCGGCACACCCAGAGCAAAGCGCAGAGCCCTTCTGCAGCCCACCCACGGGTGGGCCCGTTGTGGCGGCACAACCAGAGCGCAACCGCGAGGCCTTCTGCACGCCCACCCAGGGGTGGGCGACCGTCGGCGGCACGCAGAGGCAAGCGCCAAACAGTTCTGCCGCGCCCACCCACTGTTGGCTGGGCCATAGCGGCGCAAAAGCAAGCGCGGGCCCTTCATCACGCCCGCAGGCGTTAGACCGACGTGGCGGTCTTTGACAGAGCCACCACGCCAAACAGTTCTGCAGCCCACCCATGGGTGGGCGACGATAGCGGCACACCCAGAGAGCACCGCGCAAACAGTTCTTCCGCGCCAAGCTACGGGTGTTCTGGTCATTCTCGAGTCAACCCAGAGGAAACAGCAGGCCCTTCTGCAGCCCACTCACTGATGAGGCCGGCCGTGGCAACACGCAGAGGCAAGCGCAGGCCTTTCTGCGGCGCCCACCTACGGGGTTGGCCGGTGCGTGGCGGCACACCCAAAGGCACAGGCAAATAGTTCTGCGCCCGACCCAAAGGGTGAGCGGCCGTTGTGTAACACCAGAGGCAACCGCGAGAGACGCTTCTGCACGCCCACCCACTGGTGGGCGGCCATAGCGGCACACCCAGGGGCAAAGCATGAGCCCTTCTCCACGCCCACCCGCGGGTGGGCCGGCCCGTCGACTGCACACCCAGGGGGCAACCGCGGGCCTTCTGCACCCACCAGAGGTGAGCCACCCGTGGCGGCCTGCGCATAACCACATGCAAAGAGTTCTGCCGCGAGAACCCGCGACTGGGCCGGCCATGGCAGCACACCCAGAGGCAAGCGCCCAGGGGCCTTCCATGCAGCCCACCCGCGGGTGGGCCGGCCGTCAGCGGCACACCCAGAGGCAACCGCGAGCCCTTCTGCACGCCCACCCACAGGTGGGCCGGCCGTCAGCGGCACACCCAGAGGCACCGCAAAACAGTTCTGCCGCCCACCTGCGGGTGGGTTGGTCGTGCGTCAACCCAGAGGAAACCGCAGGCCCTTCTGCCGCCCACCCGCGTGTAGGCGGCCGTGGCGGCACACTCAGAGGCAAACTCAAACCCTTCTGCCGCGCCCACCGCGGGTTGGCGGCCGTGGCGGCAAACCAGAAGCGACGCAGGCCCTTCTGCCGCCCACCGCGGGTGGGCCTTCCGTCGCGGCACACCCAGGGGGAAAAACAGGCCCTTCTGCCGCGCCCACCCGCGGGTGGAGCCGACATCGCGGCACACCCAAAGGCACCGCCAACAGTTCTGCAGCCCACCTCGGGTAAGCTGGTCGTTGCGTCAACCCAGAAGAAACTGCAGGCCCTTCTGCTCGCCCACCCACGGGTGGGCCGGCCGTCAACTGCACACCCAGAGGGCAACCGCGGGAGCCTTCTACACACCCACCGCGGGTGGACCGGCCGTGGCGGCACACCCAGAAGCAACCGCCAGGCCTTCTGCGCCCACACACAGGTGGGCCGGCCGTGCGGCACAGCCAGAGGCAACCGCGGGCCCTTCTGCAGCCCACCCACTGATGAGCGGCGTAACAACACGCAGAGGCAACCGCGGAGGCCTCTCTGCGCCCACCCACAGGTGGGCGGCCGTCAGCGGCACACCCAGAGCCACCGCAAACAGTTCTGCACGCCCACCCGCGGGTGGGCCGGCCGTTCGAGGCACAGTCAGAGGCACAAGCATATAGTTCTGCCGCCCACCCGCGGGTGGAGCCGGCCGTGGCGTAAACCCAGGGGACAGCGCGGGCCCTTCTCCACGCCCACCCACGGGTGGGCGGCCCGTCAGCTTCACACCCAAAGGCAAGCGCGGGGCCTTCTGCACGCCCACCCACAGGTGAGCCGGCCGTGGCGGCACACCCATAGCCACATGCAAACAGTTCTGCCGCCCACCCACGAATAGGCCGACCATGGCTGCACACCCTGAGATAAGCGCAGGGCCCTTCTGCATGCCCACCCGCGGGTAGGCCGGCCGTGGCTGCACACCCAGAGGCAATCGCCCAGGGGCCTTCTGCACACCCACCCAAGGGTGGGCGACGTCATGCGGCACACTTAGAGAGCAAAGCGCCAAACACTTCTGCCGCGACCACCCGCAGGGTGGGCCGGCCATGGCAACACACCCAGAGGCAAGCGCCAGGCCCTTCTGCAGCCCACACGGGTGGGCCTACCGTGGCGGCACACCCAGGGGAACCTCAGGCCCTTCTGCCGCCCACCCACGGGGTGGGAGCCGACGTCGCCCGGCACACCAGAGCACCGCATAAACAGTTCTGCCGCCCACCCGCGGGTAAAGCTGGTGGATTGCGTCAACCCTGAAGAAACTGCAGGCCCTTCTGCCGCCCACCCGCGGGTGTTCTGGCGTGGCGCCCACACCAGATGTAACCGCAGGCCCTTCTGCACACCCACCAACGGGTGGGCGGCCGTCGGCGGCACACCAGGGGAGCAAGCAGCAGGCCCTACTGCCGCCCACCCACTGGTGGGCCGGCCGTGTAGCGGCGCGCAGAGCCGCCGCGCAAACAGTTCTGCCGCCCACCCACGGGAAAGCTAGTGCGTTCGCGTCAACCCAGAAGAAACTGCAGGACCTTCTGCACGCCCACCCACGGGTGGGCTGGCGTCGTGACACACCCAGAGGCAACTGCAAACCCGTCTGCATGCCCACCCGCGGGTAGGCCGGGCGTGGCTGCACACCCAGAGGCAACCGCAGGGCCTTCTGCGCCCACACCGCGGGTGGGCCTACGTGACGACACCCCAGGAGCAACCTCAGGCCCTTCTGCTGCGCCCACCCGCGAGATTGGAGCCGACGTCGCGGCTTTTACCCAGAGGCACTCCCAAACAGTTCTGCCGCCCCACCCAGGGGTGGGCGGCCGTAACTGCACGCAGAGGCACACGCAATCAGTTCTGCACGCCCACCCACGGGTAAGCTGGTGGATTCGCGTCATCCCAGAAAGAAAATGCAGGCCCTTCTGCCGCCCACCGCGGGTGGGCTGGCCGTGGCGGCACAACCAGATGTACCCGCGGGCCCTTCTGCACTCCCCACCCACGGAGTAGGCCGGCCGTGGCGTACACCCAGAAGAGCAACCGCAGGGCCTTCTGCACACCCACCAACGGGTGGGCCGGCTGTGGCGGCACACCCAGAGAACAACGCAGAGCCCTTCTGCCACGCCCAAAAGCGGGTATGCCCTCCGTGGTGGCACAACCAGGGGCAACCGCGGGCCCTTCTGCCGCGCCCACCCAGGGGTGGGCCGGCCGTCAGCGGCACACCCAGAGGCACCGCATAAATAGTTCTGCACGCCCACCCACGGTTGGCCGGCCGTAGCGGCACACCCAGAGGCAACCGCCAGAGACCTTCTGCAGCCCAACCACGGGTGGGCGGCCGTGTGGCGGCACGCAGAGCAACATGAGCCCTTCTGCACGCCCAAAAACGGGTATGCCCTCCGTGGTGGCACAACCAGGAGCAACCGCAGGCCCTTCTGCACGCCCACCCAGGGGTGGGCCGGCCGTGGCGGCACCCAGAGCACCGCATAAATAGTTCTGCAGCCCACCCGCGGTTGGCGGCCGTGGCGGCACACCCAGAGGCAACCGCAGGGCCTTCTGCCGCGTAACCACGGGTGGGCCGGCCGTGCTGACACGCAGAGCAACAAGCAAACAGTTCTGCAGCCCACCCGCGGGTGGGCCGACACTGGCGACACCGCATGAGGCACTGCGCTAACAGTTCTGCACGCCCAACTACTGGGGTGGGCTGGTCGTTCGCGTCAACCCGAGAGAGGCAACCGCAGGCCTTCTGCACGCCCACCCACGGGTGGAGCCGGCCGTCGCAGCACACCCAGGGGCACAGGCAAATAGTTCTCCACGCCCACCCACAGGTGAGCCGGCCGTTCGCGTAAACCCAGAGGCAACCGCAGACCCTTCTGCACGCCCACCCACGGGTTGGCCCGGCCGTTGCTGGCGCTCCCAGGGGCAACGCAGGCCCTTCTCCGCCCACCCACGGGTGGGCCGGCCCGTCAACTTCACACCCAGGGGCAACCGCGAGGCCTTCTGCACGCCCTCCCACAGGTGAGGCGGCTGTGGCGCACACCCATAGCCACATGCAAACAGTTCTGCATCGCACCGCGGGTAGGCCGGCCATGGCTGCTACGCAGAGACACCGCATAAAGAGTTCTGCCGCCCACCCACGGGTAGGCCGACGGTGGCGGCGCGCAAAGGCACTGCACAAAACAGTTCTGCCGGCCAGCCACGGGAAAGCCGGTCGTTGCGTCAACCCAGAAAAACTGCAGGCCCTTCTGCGCGCACAACCACTGGTGGGCGACCGTGGCGGCACACCCAGAAGGCAACCGCAAACCCTTCTGCACGCCCACCTGCGGGTGGGTAGGTCGTTCGCGTCAACCCAGAGAAACCGCCAGGCCCTTCTGCACCCCCTCCCACGGGTAGGCCGGCCGTGGCGGCACACCAGGGGCAAACGCATAAACCCTTCTGCAGCCCACCCGCGGGTGAGCGGCCGTGGCGACACGCAGAAGGCAAACGCAGGCCCTTCTGCACGCCCAACCACAGGAGGGCCGGCCGTGAGTGGCACACCAAGAGCACATAAACAGTTCTGCCGCGCCCACCCTACGGGGTGGGTTGGTGGATGCGTCAACCCAGAGGAAACCGCCCAGGCCCTTCTGCCTCGCCCAACCACGGGTGGGCCGGCCGTGGCGGCACCTACGGAGAACAGCGCAGAGCCCTTCTGCACGCCCACCCACGGGTGGGCGACCGTCGGCGGCACACCAAGGGGAAAAGCAGGCCCTTCTGCAGCCCACCCACGGGTGGGCCGACGCTAGCGTCACCCAGAGGCACCGCGCAAACAGTTCTGCCGCCCACCCAGGGGTGGGCTAGGCCGTGGCGGCACGCAATGGCAAACGCAAACAGTTGTGCAGCCCACCCACGGGTAAGCTGGTCGTTGCGTCAGCCCAGAAGAAATTGCAGGCCCTTCTGCACGCCCACTGCAGGGTGGGCCTACCGTGGCGGCACATCCAGAGGTGTCGCCAGGCCCTTCTGAACTCCCACCATCGGGTGGGCCGGCCGTGGCGGCACACTCAGCGGGAAAGCGCAAACTTTTCTGCAGCCCACCTACTGGTGGGCCGGCCGTCTTCGGCACACTCAGAGGCAAACGCAAACCCTTCTGCACGCCCACCCGCGGATTGGCGGCCGTGGCGGCACAGCCAGAGAACACCGCCAAACAGTTGTACGCCCACACCGCGGGTGGGCCGGCCGTTCGCGACACCCAGAGAGCAAGCGCAGGCCCTTCTTACGCCCACACGGGTAGACCGGTCGGGGCTGCACAACCAGAGGCAACCGCAGGGCCTTCTACACACCCACCAACGGGTGGGCCGGCCGTCGGCGGCACGCAGGGAAAAATAAGAGCCCTACGGCACGCCCACCCACGGGTGGGCCGGCCGTGGCGGCACACCAGAGGCAACGCAGGCCCTTCTGCACGCCCACACGCGGGTGGGCCTACCGTGGCGGCACACTCAGGGGGAACCTCAGGCCCTTCTGCACGCCCACCCGCGGGTGGGCCGGCCGTGGCGGCACACCCAGAGCCACCGCGCAAACAGTTCTGCCGCCCACCCAGGGGTGGGCCGACGTCGGCGGCACACCCAGAGGCACCGCATAAACAGTCCTGCACGCCCACCCACGGGTAAGCTGGTCGTTGCGTCAACCCAGAAGAAACTGCAGGCCCGTCTGCACGCCCACTCACGGGTGTGCTGGCCGTGGCGGCACACCCAGATGTATCCGCAGGCCCTTCTGCACTCCACCCACGGGTAGGCCGGCCGTGGCTGCACACCCAGAGGAAACGCGGGGCTTTCTGCCGCCCACCCACTGGTGGGCGGCCGTCAGCGGCACACCTAGAGTCAACCCGCATGAGCCCTTCTTCACGCCCACCCGCGGGTGGAGCCGACGTCTTGGCGGCACCCAGAGGCAACCGCGGGCCCTTCTGCTCGCCCACCCACGGGTGGGCGGCCGTCGGCGGCACACCCAGAGGCACTACGCAAACAGTTCTGCACGCCCACCTACGGGTGGGTTGGTGGTCGCGTCAACCCAGAGGAAACCGCAGGCCCTTCTGCACACCCACCCACGGGTAGTCCGGCCGTGGCGGCACACTCAGAGGCAAACGCAAACCCTTCTGCACGCCCACCCAGGGGTGGGCCGGCCGTGGCGGCACACTCAGAGGCAAACGCAAACCCTTCTGCACGCCCACACACGGGTGGGCCGGCCGTGGCGGAACACCCAGAGTCAACCGCAGACCCTTCTGCACGCCCACCCACGGGTGGGCCGCCCGTGGCGGCACAGCCAGAGGCACACGCAAACAGTTCTGCACGCCCACCCACGGGTGGGCCGGCCGTGGCGGCACACCCAGAGGCACACGCAAACAGTTCTGCACGCCCACCCACGGGAAAGCTGGTCGTTGCGTCAACCCAGAAGAAACTGCAGGCCCTTCTGCACGCCCACCCACGGGTGGGCTGGCCGTGGCGGCACACCCAGAGGTAACCGAAGGCCCTTCTGCACTCCCACCCACGGGTAGGCCGGCCGTGGCTGCACACCCAGGGGCAACCGCAGGCCCTTCTGCACACACACCAACGGGTGGGCCTGCCGTGGCGGCACACCCAGAGGCAACCGCAGGCCCTTCTGCACGCCCACCCACGGGTAGGCCGGCCGTGGCGGCACACCCAGAGCCACACGCAAACAGTTCTGCACGCCCACCCACGGGTGGGCCGACCGTGGCGGCACACCCAGAGGCAAACGCAAGCAGTTCTGCACGCCCACCTACGGGAGGGGTGGTCGTTGCGTCAACCCAGAGGAAACCGCAGGGCCTTCTGCCCTCCCACCCACAGGTGGGCCGGCCGTGGCGGCACACCCAGGGGCAACCGCAGGCCCTTCTGCCGCATACTACCCACGGGTGGGCGGCCGTGGCGGCACCCAGAGGCAACTCTCATGCCCTTCTGCACGCCCAAACACAGGTGGGCCGACCGTAGCAACACAGCCAGAGGCAACCGCGAGGCCCTTCTGCCGCGCCCACCCACTGATGAGCCGGCCGTGGCAACACACCCATAGGAAACCGCCAGGCCCTTCTGCCACGCCCACCCACGGGTGGGCCTACCGTCGGCGACACGCAGAGGCACTGCGCAAATGGTTCTGAGCAGCCCTCCCGCGGGTAGGCCGCCCGTTGCTGCACACCCAGAGGCAACCGCAGGGCGCTTCTGCACGCCCACCCACTGGTGGGCCGGCCGTCGCGGCACACTCAGAGGCAACCGCAGGCTCTTCCAGCCCACCCGCGGGTGGGCCGGCCCGTCAGCGGCACACCCAGAGGCAACCGCAGGCCCTTCTTCACACCCACTCACTGGTGCCGGGCCGTGGCGGCACCCAGAGGCACACAAAACAATTCTGCACGCTCACCTACGGGTGGGTTGGTCGTTCGCGTCAACCCAGAGGAAACCGCAGGCCCTTCTGCACGCCCTCCCACCGCGGGTAGGCCGGCCGTGGCGGCACACTCAGAGAGCAAAGCGCAAACCCTTCTGCACGCCCCACCCACGGGGTGGAGCCGGCCCGTCATGGCGGCACACCCGAGGGCAAACGCAGGCCCTTCTGCACGCCCCACCCACGGGTAAGCTGGTCGTTGTGCGTCAGCCAGAGAAACCGCAGGCCCTTCTGCCCGCCCACCCACAGGTGGGCCGGCCGTCAGCGGCACACCCAGAAGCACGCGCAAACAGTTCTGCACGCCCAACCACGAGTGGGCCGGCCCGTTCGCGGCGCGCCCCAGCCACAGCGCAAAGAGTTCTGCCGCCCACCCACGAGTGGGCCGGCGTAGCGGCACACCCAAAGGCCCACGCCAACAGTTCTCCACGCCCCACCTCACGGGTAAGCTGGTCGTTGCGTCAACCCAGAAGAAACTGCAGGCCCTTCTGCACGCCCACCCACGGGTGGGCCGGCCGTGGCTGCACACCCAGAGGCAACCGCAGGGCCTTCTGCACACCCACCCACGGGTGGACCGGCCGTGGCGGCACACCCAGAAGCAACCGCAGGCCCTTCTGCACGCCCACACACAGGTGGGCCGGCCGTAGCGGCACAGCCAGAGGCAACCGCGCTGCCCTTCTGCACGCCCACCCACTGATGAGCCGGCCGTAACAACACACCCATAGGCAACCGCCAGGCCCCTCTGCAGCCCACCCACAGGTGGGCCGACCGTGGCGGCAAACCCAGAGGCACACGCCAAATAGTTCTGCACGCCCACACACAGGGTGGAGCCGGCCGTGGCGGCACAGCCAGAGGCAACCGCCAGGCCCTTCTGCTAAGCCCACACCTACGGGTGGGCGGCCCGTGCGGCACAGCCAGAGGCAACCGCAGGCCCTTCTGCACGCCCACCCACTGATGAGCCGGCCGTGGCAACACAACCAGAGGCAACCGCATGCCCTTATGCACGCCCACCCACAGGTGGGCCTAGCGTGGCGGCACACCCAGAGGCACACGCAAATAGTTCTGCACGCCCACACACAGGTGGGCCGGCTGTGGCGTCACAGCCAGAGGCAAACGCAGGCCCTTCTGCACGCCCACCCACGGGTGGGCTGGCCGTGGCGGCGCACCCAGAGGAAAGCGCAGGCCCTTCTGCACGCCCTCCCACGGGTGGGCCGGCCGTGGCGGCACACCCAGGGGCAACCGCAGGCCCTTCTGCACGCCCACCCACGGGTGAGCCGGCCGTGGCGGCACACCCAGAGCCACATGCAAACAGTTCTGCACGCCCACCCACGGGTGGGCCGCCCGTTGCTGCACACCCAGAGGCAAACGCAGGGCCTTCTGCACGCCCACCCACTGGTGGGCCGGTCGTGGCGGCACACCCAGAGGCACACGCAAACAGTTCTGCACGCCCACCCACGGGTGGGTTGGTCGTTGCGTCAACCCAGAGGCCACCGCAGGCCCTTCTGCACGCCCACACATGGGTAGGCCTACCGTGGCGGCACACCCAAAGGGAAAAGCAGGCCCTTCTGCACTCCCACCCACGGGTTGGTTGGCTGTGGCGGCGCCCGTAGAGCCACACGCAAACAGATCTGCACGCCCACCCACGGGTGGGCCGGCCGTAGCGGCACACCCAAAGGCACACGCCAACAGTACTGCACGCCCACCCACGGGTAAGCTGGTCGTTGCGTCAACCCAAAAGAAACAGCAGGGCCTTCTGCACGCCCACCCACGGGTCGGCTGGTGGTGGCGACACACCCAGAGGTAACCGCAGGGCCTTCTGCACGCCCACACACAGGTGGGCCGACCATGGCGGCAGACCCCGGGGCAACCGCAGGCCCTTCTGCACGCCCACCCACGAGTGGGCCGGCGTGGCGACACACTCAGAGAGCAAGCGCAGGCCCTTCTGCACGCCCACCCACGGGTGGGCCGGCCGTCGTGAGGCACACTCAGAGGCAAGCGCAGGCCCTTCTGCACGCCCACACACTGATGAGCCGGCCGTGGCAACACACCCAGAGGCAACGCAGGCACTTCTGCATGCCCACCCACGGGTGGGCCGGCCGTGGCGGCACACCCAGGGGCAAACGCCAGAGCCCTACTGCACGCCCACCCACGGGTGGGCCGGCCGTCGGCGTACACCTAGGGGCAAAGCGCGAGGCCCTTCTGCGCGCCCACCCACAGGTGGGCCGACGTGGCGGCACACCCAGAGCAACACGCAAACAGTTCTGCACGCCCACCCACGGGTTGTCCGGCCGTGGCGGCGCACCCAGAAACACGCGCATAAACAGTTCTGCACGCCCACCCACGGGAAAGTTGGCCGTTGCGTCAAACCAGAAGAAACTGCAGGCCCTTCTGCACGCCCCCCCACGGGTGGGCGGGCCGTGGCGGCACACCCAGAGGTAACTGCAAGCCCTTCTGCACGCCCAACCACGGGTGGGCCGGCCGGGGCTGCACACCCAGAGGCAACCGCAGGGCCTTCTGCACATCCACCAACGGGTGGGCCGGCCGTTGCGGCACACCCAGAGGCAAACGCAGTCCCTTCTGCACGCCCACCCACGGGTGGGCCCGTTGTGGCGGCACAACCAGGCGCAACCGCAGGCCCTTCTGCTGCGCCCACACCAGGGGTGGGCGACCCGTCGTGGCACACCCAAAAGCAAACGCAGGCCCTTCTGCACGCCCACCCAGGCGTGGGCCGGCCGTGGCGGCACACCCAGAGCCACCCGCAAACAGTTCTGCACGCCCACCCATGGGTGGGCCGGCAGTGGCGGCACACCCAGAGGCACACGCAAACAGTTCTTCACGCCCACTTACGAGTGTTCTGGTCATTGCGTCAACCCAGAGGAAACAGCAGGCCCTTCTGCACGCCCACTCACTGATGAGCCGGCCGTGGCAACACACCCAGAGGCAAACGCAGGCCCTTCTGCGCGCCCACCTACGGGTTGGCCGGCCGTGGCGGCACACCCAAAGGCACAGGCAAATAGTTCTGCACGCCGACCCAAGGGTGAGCCGGCCGTTGTGTAACACCAGAGGCAACCGCAGGGCCTTCTGCACGCCCACCCACTGGTGGGCCGGCCTTGGCGGCACACCCAGGGGCAAACGCAGGCCCTTCTCCACGCCCACCCACGGGTGGGCCGGCCGTGGCGGCACACCCAGGGGCAACCGCAGGCCCTTCTGCACCCCCACCCAGAGGTGAGCCACCCGTGGCGGCACACGCATAGCCACATGCAAAGAGTTCTGCACGAGAACCCACGGCTAGGCTGCCATGGCAGCACACCCAGAGGCAAACGCAGGGCCTTCAGCACGCCCACCCACGGGTGGGCCGGCCGTGGCGGCACACCCAGAGGCAACCGCAGGCCCTTCTGCACGCCCACCCACAGGTGGGCCGGCCGTGGCGGCACACCCAGAGGCACACGCAAACAGTTCTGCACGCCAACCTGCGGGTGGGTTGGTCGTTGCGTCAACCCAGAGGAAACCGCGGGCCCTTCTGCACGCCCCACCCACGGGTAGGCCGGCCGTGGCGAGCACACTCAGAGGCAAACTCAAACCCTTCTGCACGCCCCACCCACGGGTGGGCCGGGCCGTGGCGGCAAACCCAAAGGCTGACGCCAGGCCCTTCTGCACGCCCACACGCAGGGTGGGCCTTCCGTCGCGGCACACCCAGGGGGAAAAACAGGCCCTTCTGCACACCCACCCACGGGTGGGCCGGCCGTAATGACACCCAAAGGCACTGCGCCAACAGTTCTGCACGCCCACCTACGGGTACGCTGGTCGTTGCGTCAACCCAGAAGAAACTGCAGGCCCTTCTGCTCGCCCACCCACGGGTGGGCCGGCCGTGGCTGCACACCCAGAGGCAACCGCAGGGCCTTCTGCACACCCACCCACGGGTGGACCGCGACGTGGCGGCACACCCAGAAGCAACCGCAGGCCCTTCTGCGCCCCACACACAGGTGGGCCGGCCGTAGCGGCACAGCCAGAGGCAACCGCGAGGCCCTTCTGCACGCCCACCCACTGATGAGCCGGCCCAGTAACAACACCCAGAGGCAACCGCAGGCCTTTTCTGCACGCCCACCCACAGGTGGGCGGCCCGTGGCGGCACACCCAGAGCCACCGCGCAAACAGTTCTGCACGCCCACCCACGAGTGGGCCGGCCGTTGAGGCACAGCCAGAGGCACAAGCATATAGTTCTGCACGCCCACCCACGGGTGGGCCGGCCGTGGCGTAAACCCAGGGGCAAACGCAGGCCCTTCTCCACGCCCACCCACGAGTGGGCCGGCCGTGGCTGCACACCCAAAGGCAAACGCAGGGCCTTCTGCACGCCCACCCACAGGTGAGCCGGCCGTGGCGGCACACCCATAGCCACATGCAAACAGTTCTGCACGCCCACCCACGAATAGGCCGGCCATGGCTGCACACCCTGAGATAAACGCAGGCCCTTCTGCATGCCCACCCACGGGTAGGCCGGCCGTGGCTGCACACCCAGAGGCAACCGCAGGGCCTTCTGCACACCCACCAACGGGTGGGCCGGCCGTGGCCGCACAGTCAGAGGCAAACGCAAACCCTTCTGCACGCCCACCCAAGGGTGGGCCGGCCGTGGCGGCACACTCAGAGGCAAACGCAAACACTTCTGCACGACCACCCACGGGTGGGCCGGCCGTGGCGGCACACCCAGAGGCAAACGCAGGCCCTTCTGCACGCCCACACACGGGTGGGCCTACCGTGGCGGCACACCCAGGGGGAACCTCAGGCCCTTCTGCACGCCCACCCACGGGTGGGCCGGCCGTGGCGGCACACCCAAAGGCACAGGCAAATAGTTTTGCACGCCGACCCACGGGTGAGCCGGCCGTTGTGTAACACCAGAGGCAACCGCAGGGCCTTCTGCACGCCCACCCACGGGTGGGCCGGCCGTGGCGGCACACCCAGGGGCAAACGCAGGCCCTTCTCCACGCCCACCCACGGGTGGGCCGGCCGTGGCTGCACACCCAGGGGCAACCGCAGGCCCTTCTGCACGCCCACCCACAGGTGAGCCGCCCGTGGCGGCACACCCATAGCCACATGCAAACAGTTCTGCACGCGCACCCACGGGTAGTCCGGCCATGGCTGCACACCCAGAGGCAACCGCAGGGCCATCTGCACGCCCACCCACGGGTGGGCCGGCCGTGGCGGCACACCCAGAGGCACACGCAAACAGTTCTCCACGCCCACCTACGGGTGGGTTGGTCGTTGCGTCAACCCAGAGGAAAACGCAGGCCATTCTTCACGCCCACCCACGGGTAGGCCGGCCGTGGCGGCACACTCAGAGGCAAACGCAAACCCTTCTGCACGCCCACCCAGGGGTGGGCCGGCCGTGGCGCCACACCCAGAGGCAAACGCAGGCCCTTCTGCACGCCCACCCACGGGTGGGCCTACCGTGGCGGCACAACCAGGAGGAAAAACAGGCCCTTCTGCACGCCCACCCACGGGTGGGCCGGCCGTGGCGGCACACCCAAAGGCACAGGCAAATAGTTTTGCACGCCGACCCACGGGTGAGCCGGCCGTTGTGTAACACCAGAGGCAACCGCAGGGCCTTCTGCACGCCCACCCACTGGTGGGCCGGCCTTGGCGGCACACCCAGGGGCAAACGCAGGCCCTTCTCCACGCCCACCCACGGGTGGGCCGGCCGTGGCTGCACACCCAGGGGCAACCGCAGGCCCTTCTGCACCCCCACCCAGAGGTGAGCCACACGTGGCGGCACACGCATAGCCACATGCAAAGAGTTCTGCACGCGCACCCACGGGTAAGCTGGTCGTTGCCTCAACCCAGAAGAAACTGCAGGCCCTTCTGCACGCCCACCCACGGGTGGGCTGGCCGTGGCGGCACACCCAGAGGTAACCGCAGGCCCTTCTGCACTCCCACCCACGGGTAGGCCGGCCGTGGCTGCACACCCAGAGGCAACCGCAGGGCCTTCTGCACACCCAACAACGGGTTGGTCGGCTGTGGCGGCACACCCAGAGGCAGCCGCAGGCCCTTCTGCACGCCCACCCACCGGTGGGCCGGCCGTGGCGGCACACCCAGAGGCAACCGCAGGCCTTTTCGCACGCCCACACACAGGTGGGCCGGCCGTAGCGGCACAGCCAGAGGCAATCGCAGGCCCTTCTGCGCGCCCACCCACAGATGAGCCGGCCGTTGCAACACACCCAGAGGCAACCGCAGGCCCTTCTGCACGCCCACCCACAGGTGGGCCGACCGTGGCGGCACACCCAGGGGCAACCGCAGGCCCTTCTGCACGCCCACCCACGGGTGGGCCGGCCGTGGCGGCACACCCAGAGGCAACCGCAGGCCCTTCTTCACGCCCACACACAGGTGGGCCGGCCGTAGCGGCACAGCCAGAGGCAACCGCAGGCCCTTCTGCACGCCCACCCACTGATGAGCCGGCCAAGCTACACACCCAGAGGCAACCGCAGGCCCTTCTGCATGCCCACCCACGGGTAGGCCGGCCGTGGCTGCACACCCAGAGGCAAACGCAGGGCCTTCTGCACGCCCACACACGGGTGGGCCTACCGTGGCGGCACAGCCAGGGGGAACCTCAGGCCCTTCTGCACGCCCACCCACGGGTGGGCCGGCCGTTGCGGCACACCCCGAGCCACACGCAAACAGTTCTGCATGCGCACCCACGAATAGGCCGTCCATTGCTGCACACCCAGAGGCAACCGCAGGGAACCTTCTGCAGCCCACCCACGGGTGGGCCGGCTGTCGTGGCACACCCAGAGGCAACCGCGGGCCCTTCTGCGCCCATCCACTAGTGGGCCGGCCGTGGCGGCACACCCAGAGGCACTACGCCAAACAGTTCTGCACGCCCACCCACGGGTGTGTTGGTCGTTATGCGTCAACCCAGAGAAACCGCCCAGGCCCTTCTGCAGCCCATCCACGGGTAGGCCTACCGTGGCGGCACACCAGGGGGAAAAGCAGGCCCTTCTCCACGCCCACCCACGGGTGGGCCGGCGTCGCCGGCACGCAATGGCACTGCGCCAACAGTTCTGCACGCCCACCTACGGGTACGCTGGTCGTTGCGTCAACCCAGAAGAAACTGCAGGCCCTTCTGCACGCCCACCCACGGGTGGGCCGGCCGTTGCGGCACTCCCAGAGGCATACGCAGGCCCTTCTGCACGCCCACCCACGGGTGGGCCCGTTGTGGCGGCACAACCAGGCGCAACCGCAGGCCCTTCTGCACGCCCACCCAGGGGTGGGCCGGACGTGGCGGCACACCCAGAGGCAAACGCAAACAGTTCTGCACGCCCACCCACTGTTGGCCGGCCGTAGCGGCACACCCAAAAGCAAACCCAGGCCCTTCTGCACGCCCACCCAGGGGTGGGCCGGCCGTGGCGGCACACCCAGAGCCACCCGCAAACAGTTCTGCACGCCCACTTACGGGTGTTCTGGTCATTGCGTCAACCCAGAGGAAACAGCAGGCCCTTCTGCACGCCCACTCACTGATGAGCCACGGGCATTGGCAACACCCAAAGGCAAACGAAGGCCCTTCTGCGCGCCCACCTACGGGTTGGCCGGCCGTGGCGGCACACCCAAAGGCACAGGCAAATATTTCTGCACGCCGACCCACGGGTGAGCCGGCCGTTGTGTAACACCAGAGGCAACCGCAGACCCTTCTGCACGCCCACCCACGGGTGGGCCGGCCTTGGCGGCACACCCAGGGGCAAACGCAGGCCCTTCTCCACGCCCACCCACGGGTGGGCCGGCCGTGGCTGCACACCCAGGGGGAAAAGCAGGCCCTTCTGCACGCCCACCCACGGGTTGGCCGGCCGTGGCGGAACACCCAGAGTCAACCGCAGACCCTTCTGCACGCCCACCCACGGGTGGGCCGCCCGTGGCGGCACAGCCAGAGGCACACGCAAACAGTTCTGCACGCCCACCCACGGGTTGGCCGGCCGTGGCGGCACACCCATAGCCACATGCAAACAGTTCTGCACGCGCACCCACGAATAGGCCGGCCATGGCTGCACACCCAGAGGCAACCGCAGGGCCTTCTGCACGATCCACCCACTGGTGGGCGGCCGTCGTGGCACACCCAGAGGCAACCGCGGGAGCCTTCTGCACGCCCACCCACCGGAGGGCGGCCGTGTGGCGCGCAGAGGCACGCGCAAACAGTTCTGCACGGCTCACACTGCAGGGTGTGTTGGTGGATGCGTCAACCCAGAGGAAACCGCCAGGCCCTTCTGCGGCCACTCCCACGGGTAGGCCTACCGTGGCGGCACACCCAGGGGGAAAAACAGGCCCTTCTGCACGCCCACCCACGGTGGGCCGGCACGTGGCGGCACACCCAAAGGCACGCGCCAACAGTTCTGCACGCCCACCACGGGTAAGCTGGTCGTTGCGTCAACCCAGAAGAAACTGCAGGCCCTTCTGCCCGCATACGATCGGCGACTGGAGGTGATGGTGGGGCCGGCCGTGGCGGCAAACCCAGGCACAGCAAATGGTTCTGCGCGCACACACACAGATGGACCGACCGGTGGCGGCGCTGACAGAGGCAACGCAGGCCTTCTGCTGCGCCCCACTGCGTGGGCCAGCCCGTAGCGGCTTTACCCAGAGCAACGCAGGAGCCCTTCTGCGCTGCACCCACTGATGAGCCGGCCGTGGCAACACACCCAGAGGCAAGCGCATGCCCTTATGCACGCTAACCACAGGTGGGCCTACCGTGGCGTACACTCAGAGGCTGCGCAAATAGTTCTGCACGCCCACACACCGGGTGGGCCGGCCGTGGCGGCACAGCCAGAGGCAACCGCAGGCCCTTCTGCACGCACACCCACGGGTGGGCTGGCCGTGTGGCGCGCAGAGGAAACCGCAGGCCCTTCTGCAGCCCTCCCACTGGTGGGCCGGCCGTACGGCACACCCAGGGGCAAACCGCAGAGCCCCTCTACACGCCCACCCACGGGTGAGCCGGCCGTGGCGGCACCAGAGCCACATGCAAACAGTTCTGCACGCCCACTCCGCGGGTGGGCCGCCCTGCTGCACACCCAGAGGCAAACGCGGGGGCCTTCTGCAGGCCCACCCACTGGTGGGCCGGCGGTGGCTAAACACCCAGAGGCACACGCAAACAGTTCTCCACGCCCACCCTACGGGTGGGTTGGTCACGCGTCACACCCAGAAGAAACCATGAAAGCCCTTCTGCACGCCCACCCACGGGTAGGCCTGCCGTGGCAGCACACCCAGAGGCACACGCAAACAGTTCTGCACGCCCACACACGGTTAGCCGGCCGTAGCGGCACACCCAGAGGCAACGGCAGGGCCTTCTGCACGCCCAGCCACGGGTGTGCCGGCCGTGGCGGCACACCCAGAGGCACGCCCAAAATGTTCTGCACGCCCACCCACGGGTGGGCCGACCGTGGCGGCACACCCAGAGGCACACGCAAACAGTTCTGCACTCCCACCCACGGGTTGGTTGGCTGTGGCGGCGCCCTTAGAGCCACACGCAAACAGATCTGCACGCCCACCCACGGGTAAGCCGGCCGTAGCGGCACACCCAAAGGCACACGCCAACAGTTCTGCACGCCCACCCACGGGTAAGCTGGTCGTTGCGTCAACCCAAAAGAAACTGCAGGGCCTTCTGCACGCCCACCCACGGGTCGGCTGGCGGTGGCGACACACCCAGAGGTAACGGCAGGCCCTTCTGCACACCCACCCACGGGTGGGCCGGCCGTGGCGGCACAGTCAGAGGCAAAGCGCGAGGCCCTTCTGCGCCCACACACTGATGAGCCGGCCGTGGCAACACACCCAGAGGCAACCGCAGGCACTTCTGCATGCCCACCCACGGGTGGGCCGGCCGTGGCGGCACACCCAGAGCCACAAGCAAACAGTTCTGCACGCCCACCCACGGGTGGGCCGCCCGTTGCTGCACACCCAGAGGCAACCTCAGGGCCTTCTGCACGCCCACCCACTGGTAGAGGGGCCGTGGCCGCACACCCAGAGGCAACCGCGCAGGGCCTTCTGACGCCCACCACGGGTGGGCGGCCGTCGTGGCACCACCCAGGCATAAAGCGCAGGGCCTTCTGCACACCCACCAACGGGTGGGCCGGCCGTGGCGGCACACCCAGAGGCAAACGCAGGGCCTTCTGCACACCCACCAACGGGTGGGCCGGCCGTGGCGGCACACCCAGGGGAAAATTCAGGCACTACTGCACGTCCACCCACGGGTGGGCCGGCCGTGGCGGCACACAGAGCCACTGCGCAAACAGTTCTGCCGTACGCGGGTGTGGGAGCCGACCGTCGTCGAGCACACCCAGAGGCAAACGAAAACCCTTCTGCACGCCCCACTTACGGGTGGGCCGGCCGTGGCGCACGCAGAGGCACACGCAAACAGTTCTGCACGCCCACACACGGTTGGCCGGCTGTGGCGGCACGCAGAGGCAACCGCAGGGCCCTTCTGCACGCCCACCCAAGGGTGGGCCTCCCGTGGCGGCACACCCAGAGCCACAAGCAAACAGTTCTGCACGCCCACACACGGGTGGGCCGGCCGTGGCGGCACAGCCAGAGGCAACCGCAGGCCCTTTTGCACGCCCACACACGGGTGGGCCGGCCGTAGCGGCACAGCCAGAGGCAACCGCAGGCCCTTCTGCACGCCCACCCACTGATGAGCCGGCCGTGGCAACACACCCAGAAGCAACCGCATGCCCTTATGCACGCCCACCCACAGGTGGGCCTACCGTGGCGGCACACCCAGAGGCACACGAAATAGTTCTGCACGCCCACACACCGAGTGGGACGCGGCCGTGGCGGCACAGCCAGAGGCAACCGCGGGCCCTTCTGCACGCCCACCCACGGGTGGGCTGGCCCGTCTTGGCGCGCTCCAGAGGAAACCGCTGGCCCTTCTGCACGCCCCCTCCCACGCGGGTGGGCCGGCCGTGCGGCACACCCAGGGGCAACCGCAGGCCCTTCTGCAGCGCCACCCACGGGTGAGCCGGCCGTGGCGGCACACCCAAAGCCACATGCAAACAGTTCTGCATCGCCCACCCACGGGTGGGCCGCCCGCTGCTGCACACCCAGAGGCAACGCGCGAGGGCCTTCTGCACGCCCACCCACTGGTGGGCCGCCGTCGTGCACACCCAGAGGCAACCGCAGGGCCTTCTGCTGCGCCCACCCGCGGGTGGGCCGCGCGCGTCGGCGCACCCAGAGGCACACGCATAAACAGTTCTCCACGCCCATCTACGGGTGGGTTGGTCGTTGCGTCACACCCAGAAGAAACCGCAAGCCCTTCTGCATCGCCCACCCGCGGGTAGGCCTGCGCGTGGCAGCACACCCAGAGGCACCGCGCAAACAGTTCTGCCGCTTCACACCGGTTTGGCGACGCGGCGGCACCCAGAGGGCAACCGCAGGGCCTTCTGCACGCCAGCCACGCGGTGTGCCGGCCGTGGCGGCACACCCACAGGCACACGCACAAAATGTTCTGCACGCCCACCACGGGTGGAGTAACCCGTCAGCGGCACACCAGAGGCAGCAGTCAAACAGTTCTGCAGCCCACCTGGGTGGGCTGGTCGTTCGCGTTTACCCAGAGGAAACCGCGCAGGCCCTTCTGCGCGCCCACCCACCGGGTGGGCCGGCCGTGGCGGCACACACCCAGAGGCACCGCAAAACAATTCTGCACCACCTCACGGAGGGTTGGTCGTTGCTTCAACCCAGAGGCCACCGCGGGTCAACTATCTCGCCCGACCCACGGGTGGGAGCCCGTACAGTGGCGGCACACCCAAAGGGAAAATCAGGCCCTTCTGCACTCCCACCCACGGGTTGGTTGGCTGTGGCGGCGCCCTATAGTACCACCGCCGAAACAGATCTGCCGCCCCACCCGCGGGTGGGCCGGGCCGTGAGGCACACCCAAAAGGCACTGCGCCAACAGTTCTGCACGCCCACCCACGGGTAAGCTGGTCGTTCAAGTCAACCCAAAAGAAACTGCAGGGCCTTCTGCACGCCCACCCGCAGATTAGGCTGGCGGTGGCGACACACACAGAGATAACCGCCCGAGGCCCTTCTGCACACCCACCCACGGGTGGGCCGGCCGTGTGACGCACCCAGAGGCAAACGCCAGGGCCTTCTGCACGCCCACCCACAGGTGGGGCCGACCATGTGGCAGACCCGGGAGCAACCGCCAGGCCCTTCTGCCGCAGCCCACCCACGGGTGGGCCGGCGTCAGCAGCACACTCAGAGGCAAGCGCGGAGGCCCTTATGCACGCCCACCCACGGGTGGGCGGCCGGCCAAGTCGGCGACACTCAGAGGCAAGCGCAGGGCCCTTCTGCACGCCCACACACTGATGAGCCGGCCGGTGGCAACACACCAGAAACAACCGCAGGCACTTCTGCATGCCCACCCACGGGTGGGCCGGCCGTCGGCGGCACACCCAGAACCACAAGCAAACAGTTCTGCAGCCCACCCACGGGTGGGCCGCCCGTACTGCACACCAAGAGGCAACTTCAGGGGCCTTCTGCACGCCCACCGCGGGTGGGTAAGCCGGCCGTGGCCGCGACACCCAGAGGGCAACCGCAGGGGCCTTCTGCAGCCCACCCACGGGTGGGCCGGCCCGTCGGCGACACACAGGCGTAAGCGCCAGGGCCTTCTGCACACCCACCAGCGGGTGGGCCGGCCCGTCGGCGGCACACCCAGAGGCAAACGCAGGGCCTTCTGCACACCCACCAGCAGATTGGGCGGCCGTGGCGGCACGCAGGGGAAAAATTCAGGCACTACTGCGTCCATCCCACCCGGGTGGGCCGGCCGGGGCGGCACACACAGAGCCACTACGCAAACAGTTCTGCCGCACCCACGGGTGGGCCGGCCCGTCTTGGCACACCCAGAGGGAGCAACGCATAAACCCTTCTGCCTGCGCCCACTTACGGGTGGGCCGGCCGTGGCGGCACACCCAGAGGCACGCAAATAGTTCTGCCGCCCACACGCGGTTGGCGGCTGTGGCACACCCAGAGGCAACCGCAGGGACCTTCTGCCGCGCCCACCCGCGGGTGGGCCACCCGTCGCGGCACACCCAGAGCCACACGCATAAAGAGTTCTGCACGCCCACACGGGGTGGGCCGACCGTCGGCGGCACGCAGCGGCACGCAAACAGTTCCCTGCCAGCCCACCTCACGGGTGCGCTGGTCATGCGTCAACCCAGAGGAAACCGCCAGGCCCTTCTGGCGCCCACCCACAGGGTGGGCCGACGTGGCGGCTCACCCAGAGGGGCAACCGCGGGCCCTTCTGCACGCCCACCCACGGGTGGGAGCGGCCGTCGCCGGCGCACACCCAGAGGCAAACGCAGGCCCTTCTGCACGCCCACCCACTGATGGAGCCGGCCGTGGCAACACCCAGGAAGCGCAGGCCCTTCTGAGCGCCCACCCACCGGTGGGCCGGCCGTCGGCGGCACACCCAGAAACCTGCATAAACGGTTGTGCCGCCCACCCGCGGGTTTGGCCGGCCGTGGCGGCACACCCAGAGACAAGCGCAGAGCCCTTCTGCAAGCCCCACCCCACCGGGTGGGCGGCCCGTGGCGGCACACCCAGAAACACTGCATAAACAGTTCTGCCGCAGCCCCACCTCACGGGTGGGTTGGTCGCTGCGTCAACCCAGAGAAACCGCAGGCCCTTCTGCCGCAGCCCACCCACGGGTAGGCGGCCGTGGCAGCACCCAGAAGCACGCGCAGGGCCCTACTGCAGCCCACCACGGAGTGCGGGCGACGTCGCTGCACACCCAGAGAGCAACCGCGACCCTTCTGCACCGCGCACCCACGGGTTGGGCCCGGCCGTGGCGGCACACCCAGAGGCACTGCGCCAAACAGTTCTGCTGCAGCCCAGCCACGGGGTGGGCCGGCCCCGTGGCAGCACTCCGAGAGGCACACGCACAAACAGTTCTGCACGCCCACCCAGGTAAGCTGGTCGTTCGCGTCAACCCAGAAGAAACTGCAGGCCCTTCTGCACGCCCACCCACGGGTGGGCTGGCTGTGGCGGCACACACAGAGGTAACTGCAGGCCCTTCTGCACGCCAGACCACGGGTGAGGCCGGCCGGGGCTGCGCACACCAGAGGCAACCGCAGGGGCCTTCTGCACACGCCCACCAACGGGTGGGCCGGCCGGCCGTGGCGTACACCCAGAGCAATGTCAGGCCCTTCTGCCGCCCACCCAGGGGTCGCCCGGCAGTCGGCGGCACGCAGAGGCACCGCGCAAACAGTTCTGCACGCCCACACCACGGTTGGCGGCCGTAGGCATACGCAGAGGCAACCGCGGAACCTTCTACGCCCACCAGCGGGTGGGCGGCCGTCGAGAGCACACCCAGAACCACCGCGCAAAAGTTCTGCGCGCTTCACACTGCGGGTGGGCCGGCCGTCATCCGGCACACCCAGAGGCACTACGCCAAACCTTCTGCGCGCCCACCCGCGGGTGGGCCGTGGTGATGGCGGCTCACCCAGGGGGCTGCACGAGCCCTTCTGAGCGCCCACCCACGGGTGGAGCCAACCCGTACGCGGCACACCCAGAGGCAACCGCGGGCCCTTCTGCACACCCACCCACTGATGGAGCGGCCGTGGCAACACACCCAGAGGCAAGCGCGGGCGCTTCTGCGCGCCCACCCACGGATTGGGCCGGGCCCGTCGGCTGCACCCAAGAGCAACCGCGGGGCCTTCTGCGCCAACACGCGGGTTGGCCTGCGATCGTGGCGCGCACCCAGAGGCACCGCATAAACAGTTCTGCACGCCCACCCACGGGTGGGCCGGCGGTCTGCATGCGACCCAGAGGCAACCTCAGACCCTTCTGCAGCCCACCCGCGGGTGGGCCGGCCGTCTGCGACACTCAGAAGCAGCATAAACCCTTCTGCACGCCCACCCACGGGTGGGCCGGCCCGTCGGCGGCACACCCAGAGGCAAACGCAGAGCCCTTCTGCAAGCCCACCCACGGTGGGCCATGCGTATGCACACCCAGAGGCACCACGCAAACAGTTCTACACGGCCCACCCGCGGGTAAGCTGGTCGTTCGTCAGCCCAGAAGAAACTGCAGAGGCCTTCTGCACGCCCACCACGGGTGGGCTGGCCGTCGTGAGGCACACCCAGAGGTAAACGCGAGGCCCTTCAGCACGCCCAACCACGGGTAGGCCGGCCGGGCTGCACACGGCGAGGGCACACACGCGGAGCCGTTCTGCACCCACGCACGGAGTGGGCTGGCTGCATGGCGACACACCCAGAGTCAACCGCCAAACCGCCCGGCCGCCCACCCAGAAGTGGGCCCGACCGTCGGCGGCACACACCCAGAGCAACCGCCGCAGCCCTTCTGCAGCTCAGCTACGGGAAGGCCCTGCGTGGCGGCACGCAGGGGGCAAACGCAGGCCCTTCTGCACGCCCACCCGCAGATTGGGCCGACGCCGTAGCGGCACACCCAGAGGCACCGCGCAAACAGTTCTGCACGCCCACCCGCGGGTGGGCCGGCCGTTCCGGTAGTCCCAGAAGCAACCGCCAGACCTTCTGTGCGCCCACCGCAGGTGGGCCCGGCCCGTCTGTGGCCTGCCGAGGAAATCGCCAGGCCCTTCTGCGCCCTCCCAAGGGTGGGCGGGCCCGTGAGAACACACCAGGACAAGCGCGGGCCCTTTTCCACCCACCAGCGGATTGGGCGGCCGCGTGGCTGCACGCAGGGGAACACTGCGGGCCCTTCTGCCGCGCCCTACCGGGTGTGAGCGGCCGTGGGCGGCACAGCCAGAGCCACATGCAAACAGTTCTTCCAGCCCACCCACGGGTGAGCCGCTCGTTGCTGCACACCCAGGAGACACGCGGCAGGACGCCTACCGCGTACACCCACTGAGATGGACTGGCGTCACGCCCAGAGGCAACCGCGGGCCTTCTTCCACGCCCACCCGCGGTGGGAGCGCGATGTCGCGCGGCACACCCAGAGCGCGCGCAAAAACAGTTCTGCCGCGCGCACCCACGGGTAGGCGGCCATGGCTGCACACCCGTAGGCAGCCGCAGGCCTTCTGCGCGCACCCACTGGTGGGCGCGGCCGTGGCAACACACCCAGAGGCAAATGCGGGCCTTCTGCCGCCCACCCGCGGATGGTCGGCGATGCGGCACACTCAGAGGCAAAGCATGCAAACCCTTCCGCCGCCCACCCGCGGGTGGAGCTGCGGCCGTCAGTAAGCACACGAGGGTAACCGCGGGCCCGCCCGACTACGCCCACCCGCGGGTGGGCCTACGTGGCGGCACACCCAGGGGAAAAGCAGGCCCTTCTGCGCCCACCCACGTTGGTGGGCCGATCAGCACACCCAGAGCCACGAAAACAGTTCTACCGCCCACTTACGGGTGGGGTCGGCCCGTCAGCGGCATGCAAAAGGCACCGCAAACAGTTCTGCCGCCCACCCGCAGAGAGAGGCTGCGTGCGTCAACCCAGAGAACTGCAGGCCCTTCTGCACCGGCCCACCCACAGATTGGGCGCGGCCCGTCAGCTGACACACCCAGAGGCAACCGCGGGCCTTCTGCACGCCCACCCACGGGTGGGCGACCGTCGTGACACACCCAAGGCAACCGCCCAGGCTGCTTCTGCATGCCCACCCACGGGTGGAGCTGACCCGTCTTGGCGGCACCCCAGAGGCAACCGCCAGGCCCTTCTGCGCCCACACAGATTGGGCCGGCTGCTGGCACAGCCAGAACCGCCATAAGCCCTTCTGCGCCCACCCACTGATGAGCGCGGCCGTGGCAGCACGCAGAGGCGGCGCGGGCCTTCTGCGCCCACCCGCGGGTGGGCCGGCGTCGCGTAAACCCAGAGGCAACCGCCGGGACCCTTCTGCGCACCCGCAGATTGCCCGACGTGTGAACGCAGAAACCCCAGGCCCTTCTGCCGCCCTCCCGCGGGTGGAACCAGCCGTCGGCGACACACCCAGGACAGCGCAAGCTTTTTCTCCGCGCCCACTCCCGCGAGGTGGGCGGCCGTCGTCTGCACCCAGAGGCAAAGCGCGGGGCCTTCTGCCGCCCACCCACTGGTGGGCGGCCGTGCGTGGCAGACCAGAGGCAGGTGCTGAAAGAGCCCTTCTGCCGCACGCACCCGCGGGTGGGCGGCCGTGGCGGCACGCAGAGGCCTGCGCAAACAGTTCTGCTGCAGCCCACCCGCGGGTGAGCTGGTCGTTCGCGTCACCCCAGAAGAAACTGCGGGAGCCCTTCTGCCGCCCCACCTGCAGGTGGGCTGGCCGATCGCCCGGCACACCCAGAGGTGTCGCGGGCCCTTCTGCCCTCCCCACCCACGGGTGGGCCGGCCCGTGGCGGCACCAGAAGGCAACCGCGGGACCTTCTGCACACCAGCGGATTGGGCGGCCGTCGGCGGCACAGCCGGGGAAAATTCAGGCCCTACTGCCGTCCACCCTGCGGGTGGAGCGGCCGTGGCGGCACGCAGAGGCAAGCGCAAACAGTTCTGCCGCCCACCCACGGGTGGGCCGGCCCGTCTTGGCACACCCAGAGGCACTGCCGCCAAACAGTTCTCTGCACGCCCACCCGCGGGAAAGCGCTGGTGGTTGCGTCAACCCAGAAGAAACTGCAGGTTCTTCTGCCGCGCACGGGTGGGCGGCGGCGTGTGACACACCCAGAGGCAACGCAGGCCCTTCTGCAGCCCACCACGGGTGGAGTCGGCCGACGTCTTGGCACACTCAGAGAGCAAGCGCGAACACTTCTGCCACACCCACGGGTGGGCGGCCGTGGCGGCCTTTACTCAGAAAGCAAGCGCCAAACCCATCGCGCCCACACCGCGGGATTGGGCGCCCGTCTGCGTACGCCAGAGGCAACCGCTGACCCTTCTGCCGCCCACCCACGGGTGGGCCGGCCCGTCTTGTCGCACCCAGAGAAACTGAAGGCCCTTCTGCACGCCCTCCACGGGTGGGCTGGCCGTGGCTCGGCACACCAGGGGCAAGCGCCAGGCCCTTCTGCCGCCCACCGCGGGTGGGCCGGCCGTCAGCTGCACCCAGGGCAGCTGCGGGCCCGCTATCTGCCGCCCACCCACGGGTGAGCGACCCCTGGCGTCGCAGCCAGAGGCACATGCAAACAGTTCTGCCGGCCCCGCCAGCGGGTGGGGCGCCCGTTGCTGCATACCCAGAGGCAACGCGGGGCCTTCTGCGCCCACCCAGGGGTGGGCCGGCCGTCGGCGGCACACCCAGAGGCAACCGCAGGCCTTCTGCAGCCCCACCCGCGGGGTGGGCGGCCGTCGGCTTGCGCACCCAGAGGCACTACGCAGGCGGTTCTCCCGCCCACCTCACGGGTGGGTTGGTCGTGCGTCAGCCAGAACGCCGCGGGGCCCTGCTGCAGGCCCTCTCGCGGGCAGGCGGCGTGGCACACTCAGAGGCAAGCGCCAAAAGCCTTCTGCGCCCACCCACGGGTGGGCCGGCCGTCTTGGCTACTCAGAGGCAAGCGCAAAAGCCTTCTGCCGCCCACCCACGGGTGGGCCGGCCCGTCAGCGGCACACTCAGAGGCAAAGCGCAAACCCTTCTGCGCCCACCCTGCGGGTGGAGCCGGCCCGTGGCGGCACACCCAGAGCCACCGCGCAAACGGTTGTGCCGCCCACCTCACGGGTGGGCGGCGTGGCCCGCTCAGAACTACGAGGCCCTTCTGCAGCCCACCCGGGTGGGCCGACGCGCCGGCACGCCCAGATCGCGCCTACAGATCTGCAGCCCACCTGGGTGGGTTGGTGGTGCGTCAACCCGGAATCGTGGGCCCTTTGCTGCCGCCCTACGCGGGTAGGGTGCGTGCGGCACCTCAGAGGCAGCGCCAAACCCTTCTGCGGGCCCACCCGCGAGTTGGGCGGCCGCCGTCGGCACTCCAGAGCAAGCGCAAACCCTTCTGCCGTCACCCACGGGTGGGCCTACGTGCGGCACGGGGAAAAAACGAACCCGCTTCTGCGGCTCACTTCACGGGTGGGCGGTGCGTGGCGGCACGTTTCAGAGCACCGCGAAACAGTTCTGCGCGCCCACCCGCGGGTGAAGCTGGTCGTTCGTCAACCGAAGGAAACCGAAGGCCCTTCTGCAGCCCTCCCGCGGGTGGGAGCCGGCCGTCAGCGGCACCGCGAGAGAAACGCAGGCCTTCTCCGCGCCCACCCGATTGTGAGCCGTGGCACACCCGGGGCAACTGCAGTCCTCTGCCGCCCACCCGCGGGTGGAGCCGGCCGTGGCTGCCCACCAGAGGCACATGCAAACACTTCTGCCGCCCACCCACGGGTAGGAGCGGCCGTGGCGGCACGCAGAGGCAACCACAGGGCCTTCTGCCCGCCCACCTGCGGGTGGGCCGACGTCTGGACACGCAGAGGCAACCGCGGGCCCTTCTGCGCCCACCCAGGGGTGGGCCGGCCCGTCAGCGGCACACCCAGAGGCACCGCGCAAACAGTTCTGCCGCGCCCAACTCACGGGTGGGCGGTCGTGGCGGCAAACCCAGAGGCACTGCGCTAACAGTTCTGCCGGCCACCCGCGGGTAATCTGGACGTTCGTCAAAGCCCAGAAGAAACTGCAGGCCCTTCTGCAGCCCACCCACGAGTGGGGACTGACCATGGCGGCACACCCAGAGGACAGCGCCAGGGCCCTTCTGCAGCCCACACGCTGGGTGGGCCTACGTGGCGGCACACCCAGGGGGAAAAGCGGAGGCCCTTCTGCCGCCCACCCACGGGTGGGCCGGCCCGTCAACAGCACACCCAGAGGCACCGCGCAAAGCAGTTCTGCATGCCCACCCGCGGGTGGAGCCGACGTATGGCGGCACACCCAGAGGCACCGCATAAACAGTTCTGCTGCAGCCCACCTCACGGGTAAGCTGCTCGTTCGCGTCAACCCAGAAGAAACTGCAGGCCCTTCTGCCGCTCCACCCGCGGGAAGGCCGGCCGTGGCTGCACCTCAGAGGCAACGCGGGAGCCTTCTGCACGCCCACCAACGGGTGGGCGGCCGTGGCGGCACACGCAGAAAACTCGCAGGCCCTACTGCCGCTACCCGCGGGTCGCCGGCCGTGGCGGCACGCAGAGCCACACACAAACAGTTCTGCCAGCCCACCCACGGGTGGAGCGCGCGTGTGACACGCAGAAACCGCACGCAAACAGTTCTGCCGCCCACCCGCGGGTGAGCCCGTCGTGAGCATCAACCAAAGGTACGCAAACAGTTCTGCACGCCCACCCACGGGTAAGCTGGTGGTTGCGTCAACCCAGAAGAAACTGCAGGCCCTTCTGCACGCCCACCCACATGTGGGCTGGCCGTGGCTGACACACCCAGAGGTAACCGCCAGGCCCTTCTGCCGCCCACCCACCGGTGGGCGGCCGTAACAGCACACCCAGAGGGCAACCCCAGGCCCTTCTGCCGTACCCACGGGTGGGCCGGCGTGGTCAGCTACCCAGGGGCAGCGCAACAGTTCCTCCGCCCACCCGCGGGTGGAGCCGGCGTCAGCGGCACGCAGAGGTAGTCGCGAACACTTCTTCACGCTTTCAGCCCGCGGGGTAATCTCGGCGTTGCGTCAACCCAGAAAAAACTGGAGGCCCTTCTGCGCCCACCCGCGGGTGGGCTGGGCCGTGGCGGCACACCCAGAAATAGCGCAGGCCTTCTGCGCCCACCCGCGGTTTACCCGGCGTGGCGGCTTACCCAGAGGCAGCGCAGGCCCTTCTGCGCGCCATGCGGGTGGAGCCCGACGTGTGGCACACCAGGGCAACCGCAGGGCCCTTCTGCACGCCCACCCGCGGGTGGGCCGGCCCGTCGCGGCACACCTAGAGGCAACGCGAGGCCCTTCTGCTGCGCCCACCCACAGGTCCAGGCCGGCCCGTAGCGGCACACCAGAGTCAACCGCCAAACCCTTCTGGGCCGCACCCGCGGGTGGAGCGGCCATGGCGGCACACCAGAAGGGCAACCGCGAGGCCCTTCTGCACGCCCACCCACGGGTGGGAGCGACCGTCGCGGCACCCAGAGCAACCGCCGCGGCTTTTCTGCGCGCCCACACACTGGTGGGCCTGCCGTGGCGGCACACCCGGGGAAAATGCAGGCCCTTCTGCCACGCCCACCCGGGTGGGCCGACGTCGCTGACACCCAGAGGCACGCAAACAGTTCTGCATGCCCACCCGCGGGTGGGGCGGCCGTCAGCGTGCACACCCAGAGGCACCACGTAAACAGTTCTGCACACCCACCCGCGGGGTAAAGCTTGTTGTTCGTCAACCCAGAAACTGCAGGCCCTTCTGCCGCCCACCCGCGGGTGGGCTGGCCCGTCGTGACACACCCAGAGGTGTCGCGGGCCTTCTGCACTCCCACCCGCAGATTAGGCCGACCGTGGCTACACACCAGAGGCAACCGCCAGGGCCCTTCTGCGCCCACCCGCAGATTGCGGAGCCGGCCGTCAGCGGCACACCCAGGGTCAAGAGCAGGCCCTTCTGCACGCCCACCCACGGGTGGGCCGACGTCAGCGGCACACCCAGAGGCACCGCATAAACAGTTCTGCATGCCGACCCGCGGGTGGGCCCGGGCCGTGGCGTGCACACCCAGAGGCACCGCATAAACAGTTCTGCAGCCCACCCGCGGGAAAGCTGGTCGCTTCGCGTCAGCAGAAGAAACTGCAGGCCCTTCTGCCGCCCACCCGCAGATTGGGCTGGCCGTCTTGACACACCAAGGAAAATCGCAAACCCTTCTGCATGCCCACCCACGGGTAGTCCGGCCGTGGCTGCACACCAGAGAGCAACCGCGGGGCCTTCTACACACCCACCAGCGGGTGGGCGGGTTAATGGCGGCACACTCAGGGCAAGCGCAAACCCTTCTGCACTCCCACCCGCGGGTGGGCGGCCGTCGGCACACTCAGAGACAAGCGCAAAACCCTTCTGCACGCCCACCCACGGGTGGGCCGGTTGTAGGCGGCACACCCAGAGGCAACCGCCGAGCCCTTCTGCCGCCCACCCGCGGGTGGGCCTGCCGTGGCGGCACACCCAGGGGCAACATCAGGCCCTTCTGGGCATCCCCACCCGTGTGGGCGGGCGTCGCGGCACGCAGAGGCACTGCGTCAAACAGTTCTGCCGCCCACCAGCGGGTGAGCGGCCTTTTCGTAAACCAGTGGCAACCGCAGACCCTTCTGCGTACCTGCGGGTGGGCTGGCGTGGCTGCACACAGAGGCAACGCGGGCCTTCTGCCGCCCCACCCACAGGTGAGCCGGCCGTGGCGGCACGCAGAGAGCAACCGCGGGGAGCCTTCTGCGCCACTCCGCGAGGTGGGCGGCAGTGTGACACCAGAGGCAACCGCGGGCCTTCTCCAGCCCACTTACGGGTGGAGCCGGCCGTCTCGCATTTTAAAGCAGAGGCAACCCGCAGACCTTCTTCCGCGACCAGCCACTTCACCATCGGGCGGTGGCTTGTGCCCAGAGCTGCTATGAAACAGTTCTGCCGCCCACCTACGGGTGGGTTGGTGCGTTCGCGTCAACCCAGGAGGAAACGCGGGCCCTTCTGCAGCCCACCCGCGGGTGACGGCGTGGCGGCACACTCAGAGGCAAATCCTGCAAACCCTTCTGCCGCCCGCCGCGGGTGGAGCAGGCGTCAGCGGTACACTCCAGGAGACGAAAGCGCCAAAAACCCTTCTGCCGCCCTGCCACGGGTGGAGCGATACGTCAGCGAGCACACCCAGCGTCACATCGACCCTTCTGCTGCGCCCGCAGCGTGGGCCTACCGTCGGCGGCACGCAGGGAGCGGGCCCTTCTGCCGCATGCCACCGCGGGTTGGCCGGCCGTGGCTGGAAACACCAGAGCCACCGCATAAAATAGTTCTGCACTTGCGCCCACTTGCAGCGGGTTGGGTGGCGGCGTGAAGCGCAAAGGCACATTCAAACTGTTCTTACCGGCCCTAACCCGCGGGTAGGCTGGTGCGATTCGCGTCAGCAGAAGAACTGCAGGCCCTTCTGCAGCCACGGGTGGGCGGCCGTCTTGGTACGCAGAGGCCGCGGGCCCTTCTGCCACCCACCCGCGGGTGGGCCGGCGTCACACCGAGGAAAACAGCCCCACGCCCTACTATAACACGCAGGCAACCGCAGGCCCCCCCGCCCGGGGCCCGGCCCGCCACCAACCTCAAACTTCTGCGCCCACCCACGGGTGGGCCGCCGGTGCCCAGAGGCAACGCAGGACCTTCTGCCGCCCACCATGGTGGGCCAACGTGGCTGACACACCCAGAGGCAACCGCGGGCCTTCCTGCCGCCCACCCACGGGTGGGCGGCTATGGCGGCACACCCAGCAGCAAAGCAGTCTTCTGCCGCCCACCCACAGGTGGGCCGACCGTGCGGCACACCCAGGGCAACCGCCGGTACTGCCGCCCACCCACTGGGGTGGGCGGACGTGGCAGCACACCCCAGGGCAGCCATGGGCCCTTCTGCCGTCGTCGCCAGTTCAGGTTCGGTCTCCGTTATCGACCCTTCTGCCCACCCGCGGGTGGGCGGCGTCAGCGGCACACCCAGAGGCAACGCGGAGCCCTTCTGCCGCCCACCCACGGGTGGAGCCTACCGTCTTGGCAACCCAGGGGAAAAGCAGGCCCTTCTGCAGCCCCCAGCGGGTGGGCCGGCCGTGGCGGCACCCCAGAGGCACGCATAAACGGTTCTGCATGCCCACCCGCGGGTGGGCGGCCGTGGCGGCACCCAGAGGCACCGCCAAACAGTTCTGCGCCCCCACGGGTAAGCTGTCGTTCGTCAACCCAGAGAAAATGCAGGCCCTTCTGCCGCGCCCACCTGCGGTGGGCCGCCCGTGGCGGCACAACCAGGGAACCGCGGGCCTTCTGCCGCCCACCCAGGGTGGGCGGCGTGGCGGCACACCCAGGGCACTGCATAAACAGTTCTGCCGCCCACCCACTGTTGGCGGCGTGGCGGCACAGAGGCAACGCGAGGACGCACACGGGTGGGCGGCGTCGGCGACACCCAGAGCCACAGAAAACAGTTCTGCGCCCACTTGCGTTGGGCCGACCGTCAGCGCACCCAAGAGGCACGCAAACCCTTCTGCACGCCCACCCTCACGGGTGGGCTGGTCGTGCATCAACCCTGAGAGCCGCGGGCCCTTTATCCGCGCCCCACCCACTGGTGGGCGGCCGTCTTTGACACACCCAGGGCAAGCATGACCTTCTGCCGCCCACCCGCGGGTGGGCCGGCCGTCGCGAAGCACACCCAGAGAGACAACCGCGGGCCGCTTTCTACCGCGCCCACCCACTGATAAGCCGGCCGTGGCAACGCACCAGAGGCAAGCGCGGGCCCTTCTGCGCGCCGCCGGGTGGGCGGTTGTCATCGCCCAGTACACCCAGAGGCAAAGGCACATGGTTCTGCCGCCCACGCGGGTGAGCTGCCTTTCGCGTAAACCCAGTGGCAACTGCAGACCCTTCTGCCGCCCACCCGCGGGTGGGCGGCGTCGCTGCACACACAGGGGCAACCGCGGGGCCTTCTGCCGCCCACCCACAGGTAGGCGGCCGTGGCGGCACACCCAGAGGCAACCGCGGGCCTTCTGCGGCACCCACGGTGAACGACGTCGTGGCCACCCAGAGCAACGCAGGCCTTCTGCCGCCACTTACGGGTGGGTAGTGATGGCACGCAAGGCAACCGCGGGGCCCTTCTGCCGCCCACCCGCGGGTTGGCGGCGTGGCGGCACACAGGAGCCACCGCGCCAAACAGTTCTGCCGCCCACCGCGGGTGGGCGGCCCGTCGGCACACCCCAAGGCGCATGCAAACAGTTCTGCACGCCCACTCACGGGTAAGCTTCGTTCGCGTCAACCCAGAAGAACTGCAGGCCCTTCTGCCCGCCCACCCCACGGGTGGGCTGGCCGTCTTGACACCCAGAGACAACGCCAGGCCTTCTGCACTCCACCCACGGGTAGGCCGCCGTGGCTGCACACCCAGAGGCAACGCGGGGCCTTCTGCACACCCACCAGCGGAGTGGGCCGGCGTGGCGGCACCCAGAGGCAAGCGCGGGCCCTTCTGCGCCCACCCACGGTGGGCCAGCGTCGGCGGCACCCAGAAGGCAACCGCCCAGGCCTTCTACGACCCACGGGTGGGCGGCCGTGGCGGCACACCAAGAGGCACACATAAACAGTTCTGCCCACACAGGTTGAAGTGACGTGTGAGAACACCCAGAGCAACCGCGGGCCTTGCTTACGCCCACCCACGGTTAGGCGGACCGTTGGCAACACCCAGGGGCAACCGCCGGAACCTTCCGCCCACCGCGGGTGGGCCGACGTCTTGGCGGCACCCAGAGCAACCGCAGGCCTTCTGCACCCACCCACTGATGAGCCGGCGTAACAACACGCAGAGGCACCGCAAACAGTTCTGCGCGATTACGGGTGGGCGGCGAAACGGCACGCAGAGGAACGCAAAATAGTTCTGCATACGCCGCGGGTGGGCCGACCGTGGCGGTAAACCAGAGCAACGCCAGACCTTCCTGCGCCCTTACGGGTGGGAATCGACGTCGGCGGCACACCCAGAGGCACTACACAGTTCTGCCGCGCCCACCCACCGGGTGGAGCCGGCCGGTCCGTAGACAGAGGCAACCGCAGACCCTTCTGCGCAGCCCGCACGGGTGGAGCCGGCCGTCTTGGCGCCCAGAGGAAACCGCAGGCCCTTCTGCGCCCTCGCGGGTGGGCAGGGCCGATGGCGACACACCCAGGGCAAGCGCGGGCCCTTTTCCACGTCCCACCAACGGGTGGGCGGCCCTGATCTGCACTACCAGGGGCAACTGCAGGCCCTTCTGCACGCCCACCCGCGGGTGAGCCCGGCCCGTGGCGGCACAGCCCAGAGCCACAAGCAAACAGTTCTTCACGCCCACCTACGGGTAGGCCGCCCGTTGCTGCAAACCCAGAGGCAGCGCGCCTTCTGCTGCGCCCACCACGACTGGATTGGACCCGGGCCGTGGCGACACGCAGAGGCAACCGCGGGGCCCTTCTTCACGCCCACCCACGGGTGGCCGCGGCCGGCGTCGGCACCCAGAGGCAAGTACGCAAAACCGTTCTGCCGCAGCGCGACGCAGATCGGTAGGCCGGCCATGGCTGCGCACCCATAGGCAACCGCGGATGGCCTTCGTTTGCGCGCTTCACTCACTCGGTGGGCCGGGCCCGGCGCAACACACCCAGAGGCAAATGCAGGCCCTTCTGCACGCACGCTCCACCCGCGGCGGGCTAGGCCCGTCATGCGGCACTCAGAGGCAGACGCGAAACCCTTCTGCACATCACCCACGGGTGGGCCCGGCCGTGGCAGCATCTGCGAGAGGTAACCGCCAGGCCCATGCGGCCACGCCTCACCCACGGGTGGGGCCTTACCAGCGGGCGCACGCAGAAAGAAAGCAGGCCCTTCTGCATCGCTCCACCCGCGGGTGGGCCGGGCTCGCGGGTGGGCACACCCAGAGCCACCGTAGAAACAGTTCTACTACGCCACTCCATCGGGTAATGGAGCTGACGATGGCTGACACACCCAAAGGCACAACGCAAACAGTTCTGCACGCCCACTCACACGGGTAAGCTGGTGGATTCGTCAGCCAGAAACTGCAGGCCCTTCTGCGCCAACACACAGATGGGCGGCCGTTGGCGGCAACCCAGAGCAACCGCCAGGCCTTCTGCAGCCCACCCACAGATTGGGCCGACCGTCTCGGCACAAAGGACGCCAGGCCTTCTGCGCACTCCCACCCACGGGTGGGCCGGCGTGGCGGCACCAGAGGCAACGCAGAGACCTTCTGCACGCCCAACCCACGGGTGGGCGGGCGTCGTGACGCATCCAGAGGCAAAACGCCCTTCCGCGCCACTTACGGGTAGCCGGCCGTGGGCACACCCAGAACGGCCACGAAAACAGTTCTGCAGCCACCCAGATTGGCTGACCGTCTTGACACGCAGAGCCACGCCAAACAGTTCTGCGC